>JARVZY010002099.1:0-48000 GCA_030686995.1 Artemisia argyi
ACACTTGAAATCCGACCTCCGAGTTAAATTATCTAAACGGGCAAGCTCTGGGACCCGAACCAATAGGAGAGACCCACGAAGGGAAACTCTTAGAACTCACGGCTTCGCAATAAGAGAAATTCCATATTTTCTTTGTCACTTTCGATACTAGCTCGGACCCGAGTAAAACTCCTCACCAAGCTTTAGAAAAATCTCAGGTGGCTAACTGAGGTAAGTTAGTTGGTTTATAGTTATAGGTAAATTGTTCTTATCTTAAGGTTCTATATATGGTATCTGAGCCTTTTTTTTCCTAAGGCAAAAAAAAAAAAAAAAAAAAAAACTTTATTTGTATGGTCGTTAAGTTGCGTAATTTACAACCGGATTAATTGATGACCCTGTCTAAATAAAGCACAATTATTGTCTATATCGATATAAATATAGAACAAAGAAAGGATGCCTCATGCCTGCACAGCTGGTCCTGCCCTCCAAATTATTATCATATATAATAGAGGCCATATCCCTTTGACTACTTAAGTGACATATAAAACCCCGTTTCGAGACATATAAAAACCCAATAATTTTGACTTCTTTAATAAGCATTATGTTAGGTTGACTTTTATTTTATTTTTTTAAAAGAAATGCTCACACAACTAATTCTTATATAATTCTCCAATCAGTTTCAATCGTTTAGTTGCATGTTATATCCAGGTTACATAGTTTATGGCAGAGAACATACCGATTGATTAGTTCCCGTGTGGATCTATTTTAACTAGTGCAATTCAACATTAAGGTGCATAGATCTCGTCGCATGCAAATGCTCCCGCACTGATATAATTTGGACATTGTTCAATAATCAAATGTTTGTAGATTAATACTGCTAGGAATTTCTAGTATAGATAACATATTTATTACTTGATCCCTTCAACGTACGTAATTATAAACCCAAAACTTGTAATTAAAACTTTAAAAGTAATTGATAAATACTACTGTAGAATACAACTAAAAAATCACCGACGTCGGTGTGCTTCATGGTGGCTGCATATAGGCCCCTTTATGATTTAAACCATCCCATACCCAAAAATGCTTTGATATTCTTGGGTCTCCCATTTATTTTCATCATCATCATTACTATATTATTAATTATTGGTTGGTATTATATTGCAATTATAAGAGCATCCACAATGGGTCTACCCTTTAAAAGACTTGAAGCATTAATGGTAATAAATGATAACTTGATGCATTTATTATATCCTTTCAAATAAAAAGCTTTTGGTTCAAACCACTTGACATCTACCAAGTCATTGTTTCAAAGTCTTTTAAAAAGTCATTTATGCAATGCTAAAAACCTTATGAAAAGCTTTTTCAAATAGTAAAAAGCTTTTTGTCAAATGTCCCATTGCATATGCTCTAAGTATATTAGTGACAGTTGCTATTAAACTATACTTGCAATATAAAATGAAATGATCCAAGCACCCAAATGGCCAAATAAGCAACACTGTTTTCGTGTTACATATTGATTAATTGACGACGGCCAAAAATATTATATTCGTTGATTAAACTAACGGCTAGATGTTAAAAGATTAATAAAAATAGAAAACCTAAACACTACGATGTACTAGAATATAACAATGATAGCTATCAAAAGTCAAAACTAATAAAAGATCACTTGTCAAAACAATCAGTTTATGCTACGGTTAAACCTAATGATACGTAGAGAAAATTGATTTATTTGCGCATTTTTATTTTTAATTGTGACACTTTAATTATTGCATCAAACAGTTGTATCATGTTTATATTATGCTTTGAATACTTATACACTAAGTATGCAAATTTTAAAAAAAAAAAAAAAAATGCAAATCACCGATACAGAAAGCATGTGAATCCGTTAACACTTAACATTGTTGGCTGTAATCCTATATAATTTTGAAGTTATCATTATCATCAAGAAAATATTAAAATTACAATTCTAAGACTAATTTGAAATTTTTGTGACCATGCATCTTTTAGTCGCAATTTATCAACTCTAGTAAATTTTTCTTCAACATAACAATATTATACAAGGTAGGGATGAGCATTTCGTACCGAATACCGGAACCGAACCGGAACCGTACCGGTACCGTACCGAAACGGTACCGATCCCGATATACGGTACGGTACCGGTACTACGAAATAAGGAGGAAAAAAATTTGGTACCACTAATTAGGTACGGTACCGGTACCAAATCGGGAAATTCCCGAAAAAAAACGGGAAAATCCCGATTTCCCGGTACCGGTACCGGTACCGATACCCGAATCCCGTTCGGTACGGTACCGGTACCCTAATTTATGCTCGGGAAAAATTCGGTACCACTAATTCGGTACGGTACCGGTACCGTGCTCATCCCTAATACAAGGTGTTTAAGTTACTACTAGTAAATTTTTCAACATAACAATATTGTGAAGTTAACATTAGTAACTGTAGTCATTTACCATTCTTTTATCCTCTTGTCATGTTGATAACTGGTGTCAATTTATGTAGTTTTTGTATTACAATTCTTCTTTGATTTCTTAGTAAATAACGATCGAACATATATATTATTTTCACTTGCTAATGCTTTATACACCATGAGGTAGTACAAAAAAGAACTAAGAGCATAATACCTCCATTACAAAATAAGGGGTTGTGAGTGGTTGTGACACTATCGTAGTGTTTGGTACATCGTAATAAGAGTAGGAATGGAAAAGAACATTACGACTGAATGAGAAAATTATGTTTGTTTTTAATTATGAAATGCAATGGCTCATTACATGTAATCACTCATTACATCAAAAATCATCATTTTCATTCCATAGAGGCTCCCTCCTTTTTTCTCATTACGTCCGTAATGTAATCAAAATTACATAAAAGCCCACCATTAACTAACTATATTAAATACACTTCTTATTAACTATGCCCATTTTTGTCTTTTTCTTATCGATTGCATTTCGTCCTATCATACCAACCAAACATTATTAATAAGGGTAATGAATTATTACATTACATCATTTATTCCATTACGTCGCTTATTCCATTCATTTAACATGTCATTACGTCCTACCAAACGAACCCTAACTTCTATCACTCACTCCCAATCAATCCTCTTATGTCACATAATTCACCCATTTTTTCATCACTCACCCATTTTTTTGTTGGCATCACATCACTCACTACATCTCTTCACTCACTTCATTTTTTTTTTCTTTTTTTAAATTCCATTAAAATTAAAATTAAATTAAAATAAAAACTAAAATTCCACTAAAAAAAAAAAAAAAAAAAAAAAAAAAAACATTACATAATATTACTAAAAAAACATAAAATAACGTTACATAATGCTAAAATACTAAATTTCATAATACTGAAAAACTAAACTTCAGCGTCTTCATCGTCCACCTCGAGGTATGGTAATTGTTGAGCGTAAATATGCTTCATAACATCAAATCGGAGACGAAAATGTGTTTCCTCATGTCGTATCTCCGCTAAGCTGCTTCGTCAAACACCGGTTGGATCGGAGGATCCCGAATATGAACCGGGGAGATTGCGGTACCCGGCCTCATGTAAAATCATGTTGTACAATATCACACACGCATAAACTAGTTTTCTAATTCTGTCTATTGTGTGTGGCCGTAAGGGTCGATTCAATATACCCTATCTACCCATGAGAACACCAAATACCCGTTCAACATCTTTTCGATCCGACTCTTGTACTTTTTCTCTTGCGGGTCAGTTTGAAATTTGAACGCTTTAACAAAAGTAGACCATGCAGGATATATGCCATCGGTTAGATAGTGGCCACGCTTGTACGTACAGCCGTTCACAACAAATGGGCACTTAGGTATCGTACCATTACGCTCGGTGACGAATAGCGGAGATTGCATCACAACATTCACATCATTGTTTGAACCCGACGGTCCAAAGAACGCGTGCCATATCCACAAATCTTGAGAGGCAACTGCCTCCATCATAATCGTGGGGTATTGATGATCACCCTTTTATATTGACCCCAATTCAATTGGACAATTCCTCCGAACGAAATGTGTGCAATCTAGGCTACCGATCATACCCGGAATGTGATGTCTCTCTTCGTGTGCTTCGTACAAACATGCCATATCATGGCTTGTTGGCCTACGTAGGTAATCTCGACCATATATCTGAATAATAGCGTCACAAAAAAATTGAAGGCATTCACGTGACTTTCTTTGAGCCATTTCTAAATATTCGTCCAACTCATCCTGTGGATTACCGGTTGCGAGTTGTTTAACGGTAGACGAACATTTTTGTATGGCTGTGAAACTTGTTTTTGCTCTAGCATCGTAACCTTCTTGAAAATACTCGAATTTAGACTCAATAGCATGTGTGATTTTCAAAAATAAACTTTTAGGCATACGATACCTATCTTCAAACACTTCATCGTTGTATTTTGGATCTTCACAAAAATAATCACGATGCAATCTTTTTGCAGCTTTGATCCGATTGCGTTTTACTGATGTTCCTGTCGACATTGCCGTATCTTCCTCCTCATATGCGTCAATCGCATTAGCAAAAAATTCGAGACTACTATCGTTGGACCACTCAAACGGGTCGTCTAACAATACAGTCGAACCAATTCTCCTATGCTCCATATGGTTGATTTTTTATGTTTTATTTTTTTTTTATTTATTATTATTTTTTTTGGGGTTTGATATGATTTTTTGATCGAATAGATTTTATTTTTGGTAAGTAGTTTTTTTTTTTTTTTTTTTTTTTTTTTTTTTTTTTTCAATATATACTCAAAACAAACAAAAACTATCCATTGGAAAGTTGCAACGTTCAAATAATCAATGCAACGTTCGAATTTTTTCCTTTGGTTCCGTGCCTGAAACTTTCATGCAAATGACCGGTCCCGCGCCACACCGAGAGGACAGCGGCAGTGTTCCCGCGCCACACCGGTCCGGTCCCGTGCCTTCTAGTGACCACTCCCAACGCCCTAATTGCATATATGTAGTTAGTTGATCATTTATGGTCTGTCATGAATAATTTAATGGTTGTTCAAGCGATTGCTTGAGAATAATGTGGTACTTCAGTCACATTTCATTATTTTTTTATTATTTTTTTTTTGAAAGGCAGCAATATATTGGAACAAATACAAGAACAATACAAACAACTACATTCCCCCTTTCCAAACAAGGCGATTAAAGAGAAGGAACTCGAATAAAGAAAACGCAAACTACAAGCAAATAGACCCAAAACAATTTTACAGATATTTTACCATGTGGAAAGCATTTACTAAAAAAAAAATAATTGTATACCGACAAAAAACACGGTCTTATAAAAACTTCATTATTACAACTTTTTTTTTTTTTCTCTTTGCAAAATAACAATTTTATCTTTAACTAATTATTTATAACTTCTTTAATATATGTAATTATAAACTTATGGTAATATGTTAAACTCGATATTAGTTTTTTATTTATTTTTGAAAATGAACAATTAATTTGAGACGATATAAAAAATTTATATAATAAATTTGAGCTAAGCTAGTCCAGCTCGGAGAGAGTAAGATCTGGCCGGGTTTTCGTTTCCAAATTATTTTCAAACTAATTAACACCTTTTCACATGTTGTATTACATCACCACATGTAATCCTATCACACTTGTTATATTTGTTATATTTGTCTTTCTATCTTATGCTTTCAATATATCTGACTTTCACACCTTGATGTTTTTCTTACCATGCTCAACTACAAATCGTTATCAACGCACCTAATCCATTACTCGTCAACGTGCTTTAAACACCAATAATTTACCATTTTCAATGTCGTCAAGTCGATTGGCCAAAAGCCATGATTTAAAAATTTGTATTAACTTTTTGTGTCAACCTTTTTTCAAAGTCGTGATATTATAATTTCAAAAGACACTATTCGTTTGGTCTAACTAGATGAGGTTCCTCTTTTTGGAAAGATAGGACCTAAGACACTTTTAAAGTAAGCGCCTCTATTGAATAGCAAATGTGATACGTTCTTAATTAAAGGATTATTTAACCTTACATGTGCTCTATGGTGGCATGGATATTATGTTCGAGGCATCAAGTAAAATTGTGAATCAGTCTACATATATTTAACAAGTCATTTTTCATGTTGAAGGTAATAAAGTGTTGAGAATTTCAAATATATCCGCTTGAAGATAAATAATACACCCTTGATCTAAGGGTAGAGATCGAGTGAGAAGAAAACATAAAATGAGAAAGAGTTTTGGCACAGTGGTATGTTTACTGCTCGTTAATGAAAGGGTTGTTGGTTCAAATTGCTTGAGAAACGCGTGATGTATGAGTATTTAGGTGCGAAAGTATTTGTGTCTCAAAAAGACACTTAGGTTATGAAAATGGAAAGATTGTGAAATGTGATGAGAGAAAAAAAAAATGCAATAGTAATGAGTTAGTGATTACCGCTAATGAAGGCCTTTGATCATATTAATTACATGCACATTACTAATCTCTCGCAATGTTTTTGGATTTATTTAGGGGCTCTAATTTGAATCACACATAACACCTTGCATTGACTTTATACCACCTTAAAAAAGTATCCATACATCCCTATAAATAACACCTTCAAAATCTCTCTCTCCCATCAATCTCTCCACTCCTTTTCAATCTCATCAATCCCACATCACCCTTTTAGTTTACCAATATGAATGTTTGTGGCAAATCTTATGCATATGCAAAGTTGGAAATGGAAGATGCAGAAGAGATGAAGAGCCGAAAAGCGCAATTTATGATCTATAAATCATTGGAAAAGGCAGATGATTCGATCAAAAGAAGCCGAAAAACATCTTGGTTGAAAGTAAGGATATTTAAGTTGAAGATCAAGATTGGAAAGAAGATGAAGAAGTTGAAGAAAAGTTTGTTGGTAGTAAGCAAATGTGGTGCTACAAAAGTTGGTGTTTTACAACAATGGAAGCGTTTGTTTACTGCAAGACAAGCGATGCTTAAGATCACAACTGTATTCTCTACAATTCAATAAGCATGCTCATTTCTTCAAAGTTTTGGCTTCTTTTTCAATTTATTCTTCTTTTTTTCTTATGTTTACTCCACATTGAGAATTACCACTTATGTTAATTACCAACAATATAATTATATATAATATATGTGTTAGAGGTGGAATATGGATTGTTTTAGCTGTTCAGATGAAAAACTTTTTATGATTTAAAACAATTCAAGCCGGGAAATTGCTCTACTATATGGAAGAAAATATGATTGTCTCAAATACACGAAACTATATACCGTAGTTACAACGATAAATAACATCGCAAATTATTTTAACATATATATACATCTGCATCTAAGTTTAGCGATAAGCACTTGCATATACGCATTCAACTACTTCTATATGCACCACGAGTTTCTACCCATTTGCCCCTTTCATTTATGACGAAACACTGTTTACATTTTATTCATTTGATGATTTTAAGCGATAACATAACTGAAGTCCAACCATTGACTAAAAATGAAAATAAAAATTCTTCGAAATTGCATATGCTTTTTTAATCTCCAAACAGTGAATTTAATGTATTTTTTCTTAAAAACCCAAAAAGAGCATCTGACCATTGGAAGTTTACTTAAGAGTAAATTGCAAAAATCGTCCATGTGATAGGGTCAAATTGCATATTTTGTCTCTAACCTTTCGAAAGTGTTAGGCATTGTTAGTGTGAGGAACTTTGGGTTGTAATTTTCGTTTCTCGGTTGCAGTTTTTGACAAAGTCATTTTAGTCATTTTTAATTTTGGACAAGGACGAAAACTGCAACCCAAATTTCCACACGTAAACGGTGTCTGCACTTTCAAAAGTTAAGAAACGAAATCTGCAATTTATCCAAACCACAAGGACCATGTTTGCAGTTTACTCTTTAACTAATGTGATTTACATTCAACGAATATGAACGTTAATGGGTCTCATTAACGTCTCTGTTGTTGTTTTTATAATTCTCCCAAAGTACAAACTAGCATGTGGGAGACATGGACAAAGTCAACTAGCAAAAATCAGAAACTAAAATAAGCAAAGAAGATAACAAATTGATAAGTACTTATACATTTCACTGACATACAGTAGATATGAAGGAATGATTCGATTTATATGGTTGAATTTTGGGTTATAAACAAATGGTTTGGTAACTTAGACTTGGATAAAATTAAACTAAACAAAGCTTAAAACACATGAGTCTTTTATAAAGAACTAATAACTAAATTCGGATTGACCCATACTACAAACCTATCTGTTTTGACCCGTTACCCAACACTATTTATGCTCAAAGCAACAAAGTGGAGTTGAGATAAATTGTGATTCTTCATTATTTAGCAGTTCACTTTACCAAATTAACAAAGGATCCAACAAGTTGTGAGCACCCCGTTAAAGAAACGCTCTACACAAAACACGCCGCATTAACGACAACGCAAAACAGGAACTTTACCAAACTAACAGAGGATCTGATGAGTGCTCAAACACTCATCATTTTTGGTCAAATCTGAACTGCAAAACATACAAAAACACTCGATAATGCATCAAAATACTAAAAATATTCCAAAATTGTGTTTTATATGTTTTAGATGCAAAATGAGTAAAAACAGATGAAAAACGTACAAAGTTTGCAAAATTGGCAGTTTCAGTCCCCCAACTTTCAAAAATTGGCAAAAATAGTCCCTGAGCACTTATTTGGAAAGAAAAGTCACCAAAGGTCCTTTTGAAATCATAAGTTGTCATATTTAGTCCTTTGGTGAAAATTTCAAAAGTTTTGAGAAATTACAAGTTTAGTCCCCGGAATTTCACTTTTTGGCAGAATTGGTCTTTGGTGGGAAATATTTGGGAGAAATATCATCATTGAACTTTGGGAAATCACAAATATCAATTTTAGTCCTTTGGTGATAAGTTTTAAAATTTTACAAATTTGGTCCCCGCACTTTCAAAATTGGCAAAGTTAGTCCCCGGGATATTCAAATTTTGGAAAATATCATTCAAGACCCTCAGATTATGGAATATGGCAAGTTTGTCCTTACTTGTACTTTTGGAATTTTACAACTCAGCCCCTCAACTTTGCTCAAATTACAAAAATGGTCCTTGTGCTAATTTACTATAATACCAAACGGACCCTTTTGTAGTTTCTACCCAACCAAACCACCTAATCCAAAAACAAAACTAATCCAGCGCACCAATATCCCCAAGCCCAACCCCAAAAACGTTTTATTAATAAAAACGGGGTCAAACCATAAGTCAACCCCATCCTATCTTTTTCCCCCTCTCTTCCTAACATAACCTGTAAAACCATGCACCACCACCCTTTCTCCCCCAACACTCTTGTCCCCCTCTCCTCTTCCCAACACCTACATCAGCCACCCTACTACAAAAACCCATGTGATAATACTTCCCCTCTCATCCAGGTCATCAATCCACCAAATCCAATTTGGCGCCAAAACTAAGTTCAAGGGCTAAGATCAAAACAAGCAGATCCAACGGCTCAGAGAGATGTGGGAAAGCACTTGTGGGTTCTCAGAAACCCTAAAGTATTAGTATAAAAGGAAGAAGAAAAGAGGAGAGAAGGAGTTAGCTTTTTTTTAGATAATTAGTAGTATGTAATTTAGGATAGAATTGGTTAGCTAATGTTTTAGTTTTATCTAAGTTTTTCAATCCTGTGATGTAACTCACATTTTCAATTAATCCAAGTTAAGTTTAGCTTATATTGCTTATTTTAAATAGCTTATTTTTCTGCTTCTTTGTCTTTCTGCTTATTCAGTGCTTCTTTAATGCTTATTTATATTTCATGTTTCTGTTTATGCTTATTTGGTAACCTAGATAGTAGTGGCTTTTAGTTTTGATGATTAACTGTCCATTTAGCTCCAATTAGCTTATTGAACTTAGCTTATTAAAAGTGCTATTAACTTGATCATTTCTGCTTATTTATGCACATTATAGCTGAGTCAGTTCCTAGTTTGCAATATCAGAGGATTTCTAAGCTTTTTGTGGTGATAATCACAAAACAGTCCCCATAAGGGATTGTTTGGCACAAGCCAAAACCTTGGCAATAAACCAGTTTCTACCCACTTTGAAATCTTAGATCAGCTTTGTTCCAACTTTGTTAGTAGTTTTTAATCAGAATCTCATCATTTTTAGTTTGTCCAAAAGCTTTTCACTGGTTGTTATAAAAATTCCTTT
Source organism: Artemisia argyi (assembly GCA_030686995.1). Lineage (NCBI taxonomy): Eukaryota > Viridiplantae > Streptophyta > Magnoliopsida > Asterales > Asteraceae > Artemisia > Artemisia argyi. The sequence continues at coordinate 10,170 of JARVZY010002099.1, forward strand.
CAAAACTGATTTTTAGAAGTAACTAGCATAGCATTTAGGTTTAGCTTCTTTAAGTATCATTACTTGGTTTACTCTAGGTACATATATGAAATTGCACTTGCATAACATCTGGTCTTTGAATTTTGTGGGTCAAAAGTCCCCATTTGACCCATATTCCCAACTGTTGTGCTGTTACAAAACCATCTCACAGTCAGTTTGGTTTCTATTTTTAATTTCTTTAATTTTTAGCCTTTTGCCCTGAAAATCTGCATAATTAATCTTGGCTAGCTTGTCTATTTGATGGTGTTTTTATTTTATTTTTAGGAATTTTTTTGTAAGCCTGTGCAAGCCCCAAAGGTACCCCCTAGGCTGCCCTGCACAATTAGGCCTTAAAAGAATTTAGCTTATCCAGTGTCTTGGTTTGTAGCTTATTGCTTAATCTGTTCCCATTTAGTTTATTAAGGCTTCCCTTAGTTAACTTTTGCTTATTTCCCCTTAGCTCAGCTTATATAAGCTTATTTGAAGCTTATTAGCCAAGTGATTTGGCTGTTTGTTCATGGATGCTCACTAATGGTTTGGATACAAGCTTATATCTGTTTCTGAAGTAGATTTAGGTTCTCAAATCAGTTGCACTAGTTGTTTGTAGTTCACTTTTAATGTTATGAGCTTATTTTACACCTTTCAGCTTATTAGCTTAGCTTATTTGCCCTAAATAACCCCAGGCCTACTGCCCTGTACCCCAGCTCTTAGTCTCATTCACCTATATTCAAGCCCTCCCCTAGGCCTTATTAGTGGGCCCCAGGAGATGCTCATTAGCTTATTGTGAAGACCCTCAGTCCATCTTTAGGGTTCAAGTTTAAACTTGAACCCCTGAACCTCCTAGTGGACCCCACATGAGCCTGCAGATAGACATTTTGGCCTGCCTTAGTGTAGGTCTTGGTTAAAGTGCTTATTTGTTTGTTTTTGCTTAATTCAGTGCCTAATTTGTATGTGTTTGCTTTAATTCTGTATATTTAACTTGTTTGTATCTTAATCCACCTGTGGCTAAGTTCCTACAGCTTGTTGAATAGCTTTTTCAAGCACTCGAAATCCTAATAAGCTTTGTTTTCAAACCTGTTAAGCACTTTGCTCCCCAAAGTGCTTATTTCTAAGTTACACCCAAAAGTGTGTTCACAAAAGTTTGTTATTTACAGTAGTCTAGTAGTTTTGTAAAAGAAAATTTCAGAAAAACCAAATTTAATTTCTAGTGATAGCTTCTATTTAATATAATTTAGCTTTTTAAAATTTTGTCAAATACTTATCTGTTTTTATATTTTTCTTAAATTCCTAGTATACTAAAGTATTTGTAGGAATTTTTCCAGATTTTTATCCTTTCATTTTGTATTTATTATAATTAATATTAGTTTAATAATAATTAAGTAATATTAGTTAATTAAATTGGTTTATTAATTTTTATTTAACAACAGTACTTTTTTATATTTTTTTTTAGGTTTTATATATCATAAAATAATTTTAGGAAATTTTTCATAATTTTCACTATTCATTTTATATTTTTCTTAATTTAATTTAGTTTTAAGTAATTAATAAATAGTAATTAATTAATAATAATTAGATAAAAAGTAGGAAAAATATATTTTTAGTTTTAAAATTACTTTTATATTATTTTAGAATTTTTAGAATTAAATTTTTATTTTTCTAACTTAATTTCATAATTAGTGTAATTTAAATATTATTAATTAGTTATTAAATAGTAATTAATTAATAATAATTAATTAAATAGTGTAAAAATTAATTTTAATTTTCTAAAAATTTTCTTTTATCATTAGGATTGTAAAAATGTAATTTTCATATCCGTAGGTATTTTATTTCACAAAACTCGCGTTTTATTTCGTACGCTAACGTAACTTTAAATCAAACGAACGCGTTTTTAGACTTAGCTCTCGTTTTTAGTATTTCTGATCATCAGTAATTGTTTGTATAGTGTTTCTAAGTTATTTTCATTCCTTATATCGTAGTTTAATCATTCTAATCACTCAAACCCCTTTTCCTGTCCAAATTCACCCGATCACAAACCCGTTTTTGATTACCATCACACCTCGTCGGGACATAACGACCCGGGGAAACCCCTATACTTCCACGGAGCATTGAGCCTAAGGAGTTTGACTATATTGACCACATCCGTGGTTGACTTTAGTTGACTGCTTCTGCCTCATCAGGATCCAAATGCAGAAACTGGTCTCCTTCTATGTTTGATCATCCGTCTATCCATTTATCAGCTTCTAATACTTGTTCACGTCAGTCGCATACTGATATAGGCTTCCATAGTACAACCTGATGCATGTTAAAAGCAAAAAGAGGTTGTTAATTTGAATTCACCACACACTAAAACAAATCACAGAGTGTTTGGGATTCGTTAATAAATTTGTTTATCTGCTAATTCTTTTGAAACTGCTCATAAAAATTAATAAAGTCATAAATAATAAGACATGTAGTTTGTACAAACAATGCCAAACACCCTCAAAACTACTTACCAACTATATCAAAAGGCAATAACCATATTACTAAATTTGGCAAACATTCCAAAATATCCAGGAGTAGCTAAGATACACGTTTCTGAAATACCTGTGACAATGAAAGGAAACCACACCCAATTTTGAAAGAAGAATAAGAATACCAAACGTCGACTTGCCTCAACCATGAGCCGTAAAGTACAAAAAGGAGGCAGAAGACTTGTACAATTTAAGCTAAAGGCCTAAAGATTGCTTTCAAGCGTGCACGTTACAGGACCTTCTCAAGTAATCAAATTAAATTAAGTTTCACTAATTTTCTTATAATTTTATTTTTTTAAACTATGCACAGGACCAAAAATAATGTTTTCATCCATTCTTATCATGCCATCAAATCGTATTTTTCACAGCTCCTTTACCACTTTTACAAAATAGTTATTATCATGCCATCTAATAGATGTTTTGACTGGTTAGCGTCAATGTTTTCAAGTTTTGTGTGGACATTTTGCTTGTACATACCTCCCAAATAAGCACCCCAGAACAAAATGAAAAATCTAAACTTTTTGTATATCCAGCTTGGTTTAACATGATATCCTCGTTGAGCACTACCAAACACCCCTTTACTATCTAGAGTGCAGGAAAATTGTTTGTATATGTTGATATAAATAATGTTTAAAAACGTTATTAATATTTCTCAATAAATCTATGTTTTGATAATCACAAAACTCAAATCAAATTAAGTCAAGATTAAGACGTAAACAAGTATTTAGTAACAAATATTTACCTCTACATCTAATATCACTTAAGGTATGCATAAACTAAGCATCTTATGCATTACATGATCAAAGGAAACCTTGTTTTAAGACATAACATTTTATAAAATGATATTAACATTTTATATATATATTTGTAAATCATTTTTGGTATTGTTGTATTAAACTACAAAGATATGATTTCAAATTTCCAACCAAAAAGGGCAAATTTTATCCAGAAAAACTTTTCCAACGTTTAGTAGGGCGGCCCCTTAATTATACTAGGCGGCCCCCTTAATCATTAAGGGGACCGTCCCCTAATTAAGGGGACCGGCACGCTCCAGAACAGTATTTTCTGGCCCTTTAAATACTGGATCATTCCACATATTTTTCTCACCTTTTTGCACTAAAAACTTTATGATCTAACCTCCATTTCTATATCAAAAATCCTTTGATCATATAATTCATAAGTCTTTGTTTCCAAGTGATCCAAAGCTTCACCCACTCAAGTGCAAGAAGAAGAACACTCCTCTACATCCATTTAATTGTAGTAGTGTTGTGATTAGCTATTTTCATATTGTAGTAGTGCTAGATATTTGTAAAAGTGTTGTGAGAACTTGTTGATTGTAGAAACTAGGTGTGTTGTAAAGTAGTGTAGTAGTTGTGATTTAGTTGTGCATAGAAGAAGGTGTGAAGTTGACAAGAAGAAAAGGTGTGAAGCTTTCTTGAAGAAGTTGTGAAGGTGTGAAGAAGGTGTGAAGTCTTGAAGAAGTTGTGAGATTAGTTCTAGCTACGATTAGAACTCGACATTTATCTTAGTGTCGTTAACTCGTGTAAGCCAAGGTGTGTAAGGTTTCTCCACCATAAGGAGTTTGTTGACATAGTGAAGAAAACTCTCGAGTGTGGTACTCGGGGAGTGGAGTAGGGCAAGGAAGGTGTCCTTGTAGCCAAACAACTATAAATTCGCGTGTTGTGGTTTGATCTTTCTAACTCTATCTTTTCTTCATTCTATTTCAATACTTTCATTATTAGATTATACTTGCTTATATTGGTTGTTACTTGAACTCACTTGAGATCGAATCGAAAGTTTTTATAAGCTACAAAATATTTTGGAAATAAATTTAAAAAGGACGTAAAACTATTCAACCCCCCTTCTAGTTTTCTACAATTGGTATCAGGAGCCACGTCTAGCAAGATCTTTAAAATATATTGTATTTTAAAACTTGTAACGATCTATGAAATCTAAAAAATATTTAGAAGGGCAATCTATGCAAAGACCACCACTATTTGAAAGTGATGGATTTTTATATTGGAAAAATCGATTCGAAACTTATGTGAAGTCAAAAGATCTAGATCTTTGGCATGTTATTACTAATGGTGATTTCTTACCTATTCAAAATAACCCTGAAATAATGAAAGATGAAATCGTACCCTTTGAAAAACAAAATGATGATTTAAAAAGAAAACCTGCTAAAAATAATGAAGCAACAATGGTTATTTATAATGCGCTACCACGTAAAGAGTACGAAAGGATCTTTATGTGTGAAACCGCAAAAGAAATTTGGAACTCTTTATTAATAACTCACCAAGGTAATAGTCAAGTCAAAGATAATAAGATAGATCTACTTGTTCAACAATATGAGCAATTCACGATTCCGGAAAAGGAATTAATTGATAATGCCTTTGCTAGATTTAACACTATCATCACAAGTTTAAAAGCACTTGATGAGAATTTTTCTAGTAAGAATTTTGTCAGGAAGTTTCTTAGGGCTCTTCACCCAAAATGGCGAGCTAAAGTGACGGCTATTGAAGAATCAAAGAATTTGTCAACATTACAACTTGATGAATTAATTGGAAATTTAAAAGTCTACGAAGCAATTATAAAGAAAGATTTCAAAATGGTCAAAGGAAAACGAGAGCAAAGCAAGTCAATCGCCTTGAAAGCTAGAAAGGAATCTAGTATCGAAGATAGCTCATCTTCCGAAAGTGATGACGAAGAATATGCCATGGCCGTAAGAGATTTCAAGAAATTCTTCAAAAGGCGAGGAAGATTTATAAGACAACCACATGATGAAAAGAAAGCATTTCAAAAGAGTAAGGATAACAAGAATGAAAGGAAATGTTTCAAGTGTGGTGATCTAAATCACCTCATTGGAAAATGTCCAATGATGACAAGAGATCAAAATCAAAGAGCATTTGTTGGAGGAGCTTGGAGTGATAGCGATGAAGATGAGAAAGAAACGACAAAGGAAGAGAAGTGTCTTATGGCGAAGACATCAAATGAGGTACGTTCCGAAACCGAATATTTTAGTGATGAAAATTTATCATTAGATGAAAAAGACTTAGATAATGAATATAATAGACTATGCAAATTAGGACAACTAGTAATGGCCAAAAACAAATCACTAAAATACATAAACAATAAATTGGAAAATGAAGTACTAGAACTAAAAATTAAAATATATCAACTTGAAAAAGGTAAAGAAATTTTTGAAGAATGTAAATCATGTCAAGAGCTTAAAGGTGAAAACGAAATACTCAGGGAAGAAATTCGCAAACTTGATAAATTTGAAAATAGTAGTCACTCACTTAGTAAAATAATAAGTATTCAAAGAGTATCCGGAGATAAAACCGGTTTAGGATTTAACTCAAATGAAGCTTCAACAAGCGAGATTAAAAATGTCAAATTCGAAAATGAACTTAATGAACAAAAACCTCTAAAATCTAATCCTAAGTATATACTTATTAATGATAGAAAAATACCTCTTGCCAACAATGAAGAAGTAAAAGCTTTTTATAAACCGTCTTTAAAAACCGAAGTAGGATCTTCTAAACCTAAGACAAGATCTAAAACTCCACCACCAAGAAAACCAAATAACCCTCATCCTAGGTCTAAAACACCTCAACAAAGAAGAAACCAAAATAGACAAAACTACAATAACAATAGTAATCAAATGTGGAACTATCAACAAAGCTACAATCCTTGGGGTATACTACCACCTTTCATGCATCCTAGTCAAATGTTAAACATGTTCGGACCAAACAACTTTGGACCAAAGAGGCAATGGGGACCGAATAGCTAGATGAACATTTCTTGAGGCAATCTTGAAGTTTTCTCACCGTAGACTTTTTCAAAGTCTATATGTCATCTTAAAGATTTTGAAGATTTTTGTTGAAGACCGCCGGGTACGTCATTCTTTCACAACTCATTGCCATGCTTAGATAAATATGTTTTGTTTGATTACGTTGTTTGTATATATATAGCTTTCTATTTTTCTCTATTTGTTTGATAATATATATATATATATATATATATATATATATATATATATATATATATATATATATATATATATATATATATATATATATATATATATATATATATATATATATATATATATCTATATATATACATGCTTGCACATAACCTAGATACGTCATTAGTTGACTTTCTAGAACTCTAGGAAATTGTTCGTTATCGAACTCTTTCCTTCCCCCTCGTGTTACTTTTGATCTTTTCTGTTCAACACGAAATTTCTATTATGTACACTTTTAGAAGACTCATGATGATGAAGGGATATGAGTCAAGTGGACTATTATCATGCAAGAACGCTTTCGCACGTGAAAACTATGGATGAAACAAACTCCTTTCGCCAACTATACTCTATCTCCGTTATCATTTCTCAAACCTCACCTATCAACCCATCATTCACTCACATCTATACATATATACACATATTCACATATTCCCAAACACACCTCAAACTCCTCATCAACTTAACACTTTGATCATTTTATCCAAAATTGTCAAAAGTACATTTTAATTATCAAAACGGTAATTAAAAATTGTTAAGTATTTTATCATCGTGCCAATAAACGCTTACGTATTTTTGATATATTATAAATCTAATTATATACATATAAATATACTTGTTCCAGAAACTAAAACCGCAAAAATTCAAAAATTCAAAGGGCGGCCCTCTTAATAATTAAGGGGACTGGCTTGTTATCGGGGGCGGTCCCCTTAATGTTTAAGGGGCCGGCCATCTGATACTTTCTAATCCGTTTTTCACCTTAAATCTTTTGCCAAACACTCCATTTGTTCATAATTCCCTTCCTCACCTCTGCTGAGTATGAACCAAAACAACCAAAACCATCAAAATCCTTCACCAAATCACCAATTCGGGGTTGTTTCGCAAGGGGAAAACGCTAACCAAACGTATAACAACATCTTTTGTAAGTTTTCCAACATACATTTCATCACATTTCATTCAATTTGGTGTCTAATCAATAATTAGATATTTTATTAAAATTTATTTTAATTCGAATTGTTAGCATTAAAAATATTTATATAGAAGTGATGGTCATTCTCATATTGTAACTTTGTGTCGTTTGTTAAGATTAGTGATAGTTTAGTCATTGGGCTTTGGACTTGGCAAGCTAATATGTTATGTGCTATGTTTCATAAGCCTTGTTATATAATTCATGTAAACCAAGTCCAAGCCCAAATCCATTAGAAAGCCCATGAGGCCTTTCTTTCTAACTATATAAGGCTCCTTACCTCTCATTTGTAAGGTGTGCTTGTGTGTGTATTGTGTGTGTGTTTTTAATAAAAGTTCTCTTCATCTTATCATTCTCTTTCAATACTAACGCCACACATTCATAACATCAAGTCACCATCTTTACTTCATATAGTGCTTATATTTGTGTTAAAGTTGATATATCTAAGGTCCTACAAGTGGTATCAGAGCCTAACAATGATTTAGGAGTGTGTGGTAATCGTATTTTTCAAGTTTTTTCTTAAAAAGTTGCATTTTTTCTTGCAAAAGTGCACTTTTTCTTTAAAAAGTCTTGATCTTTAAGTGTTTTAGTGTTAAAGTTGTTGTTTTTCTTGAAGCTTTAGTGATTCTAAGTGTTTTGGGAAAGATTTGATCAAAAGAATCAAGTGGAAAAAGTGTTTTTGGTTGAAAAAATCGGATTTTTTGGCTGTTTGGGTCATTCTACGCGTAAGATTTTGAGCATAGTACGATTTCAAAGCTGTCAATAGTACATTTTGGTACTTTTTACGCATAAAAGTACCGTTTACCGCGTAAGTTTGAGGTCAAAACCCTTTTCCTACGAGTAACTAGGGTCAAAACCCTCTTTTTACGCTTAAGTTGCAAATCCTACGCATAAGTTCAGATCTTACGCATAAGATCCTATGCCTAAGATTAGATTCTACGCCTAAGATTGGAGTTTACGCATAAGATCTTACGCATAAGTTTTTCTACGCAGAAGTTGTACTCAGTACTTCCCTGACTTGGATAAGTTTGTGGAATACTTCGACACGGGATATCTTTCAAGCTTGGACAAGTTTGAGAGATTTGTTTGGTTTTTAACCTTACGCATAAACATTTCTTACGCATAAGTTACAGCTTACGCGTAAAGTTCAAGTTTACGCATAAACTTAGTGTTTACGCTTAACCTTACACTTTACGCATAACCTTAACCTTACGCATAAGATTCCAAGTTACGCGTAAGATTCAGAGTTTACGCGTAAGATTACTGTTTACGCATAAGTTCAGGGTTTATGCATAAGAATTTGACTTTTTGACAACCAAACATCAAACGGCCATAACTTTTGAACCGTAACTCCGTTTTCGACGAATCAGCTGTCAAAACGACCGTGAGACCGAGAAGAAGGACACATTGAATAATCTAAAGATCATTCAAGCCAAGGTTCGAGGCCCAAATCCACTCCGAACGGAAGTTATTTAGGTTTTAAGGTTTCAGATCAAAATTTTCACCATAAAAACTTGCATCAACTTACACTAAACACAACTCCTACTTCGTTGAATCGATCCAAGAATCAACTTTATCAATCTACACTTCATCAATGGCAACTCAGCAAGACATTCATGCAGTCGGTGCGGAAAACCGACCTCCAATGCTTGAAAAAGGTTGATATCTCCCATGGACAAGCCGCATGCTTCGTTACATCAAAACAAAGCCTGATGGTAAATTAATGATCAACTCCATTACAAATGGTCCATTCAAGCCAAGACAAGTTCAAATTGAAGGTAATCCAAATACAACACCTCCTACTCAACCATTCGTGCATGAACAAACAGAAGCAGATTACACAGAGGAAGACAAGAAGCAGATCGCTGCAGATGATATGGCAATGCATTTAATCCAACTTGGATTACCACGGGAGATCTTTGCTGCAGTCGACAGCTGTGAAACTGCTTATGCTATGTGGGAACGTGTTAGAAGGATATGTCATGGAATAGAGATTGGACAACAGGACGTTGAGAACAAACTTCTTACTGAATGGGAGAATTTCACATCCACTAAAGGTGAACAGATTGAATCATACTACACAAGGTTTTGCACTTTGATGAATGAGTTAATCAGAAACAAGTTGACACCTCGAACAATTGCAACAAACATCAAATTCATCAATAACCTTCCAGAAGAATGGGGTCGTTATGTTACAATTGTCAATCAAACAAAGGACTTACATAAGGTGAATTATGATCAACTCTATGACTTTTTGAAGCAAAACCAAGCTGAGGCTAATGAAGTAAGGAAAGAAAGACTGGCAAAGAATCATGATCCTCTCGCATTAATTGCTACTACACCAACACCGCTACCAGTGAACACACAACAACCATCATCATCTTCCACTCACAACTACATGCAACCTTCATACATTCAACAAACAACACCGGTCTACCAACAACAGTTCTACCTACAGCAACAACAACATGTTATTCCACAACAGCAATACCAACAATTCCAAGAACCAGAATTCACTGAAAATGATGAAGCCACTGCAGCATTGACCCAAGCGTTTGCTTTTCTGTCAAAGGCATTCCAAGGACGCTATTCTACACCAACAAACAACAACCAAAGGATTTCATCGAACACTCGCAACAAGCAGATTGCTCAGCCGAGTTTCAATATGGGCAATGGAGGCCAAATGGTTGGAATTTATGGGAATCAGCAAGGATATGCTACTGGATTTAATATGGGCAATCAAAATATGCAGAATGCAGGTCAGTATGCAGGGAATCAGCATGGTCAGTATGCAGGGAATCAGTTGGGTCAGTTTGTTGGAAATCAGAGGGGTCAGAATGTTGGTAATCAGGCGATGGGTAATCAGAATAGAAATGTTGCAGCTCCAGTAGTTGGGAATTTGGGAAATGCGAATCAGGGTAATCCGGTTAAGTGTTTCAACTGTCAGGGTGTAGGTCATATGGCAAGGAACTGTCCCACTAAGCCGAACAAGAAAGATCTCGAGTACTTGCAGAAAGCAGTGATGTTGGCACAAAAGGTTCAGACAGGGTTTCAGTTAAACGCAGAGGAGAATGATTTTATGGCTCTTATGGATGACATGGAAGATAGAGAGGATATCGATGCGAACTGCATATTCATGGCGAATCTTCAGGAAGCTAAGTATGACACGGATTCTGACATACTTCCTGTTTATGACACCAATGCACCATCTGAGGTATCAAATTTCAACACATGTCACAATAATGATATATTTGATATGTCTCCTCATGAGGAACAACATTTTGAGAAGCAAGCACCCACTTATGGTACATACCTGGACATGCCAAGTAGTAGCAATACTCCTTCAGTAACTCCAGATGTGAATCATAATGGAGGCTTCGTTTCACAGCATGCTGAGAATGATGAGGAAACACGTGCTTTATTTGAATCATTATTGAATAATTGTCGTATTGAAATTGAGAATGTGAAAAAGGTCAATCGCGATGTTAAGGCCGCGAATGTTAAATTGACCGCTGAGCTTAAGAGTTACAAAGAAAACGTTAAAGCTTTTGAATTTCATAACAAAAGATTGTCTGAATTAGAAACTGGTTATCAAAATTCCGTTTCAAGGGAAAAACAATTGCAACTCAAGTTTGATACACTTGATGTTAATTCTTTCAAAAAGATAAAAGCTTTAAACGCGGAAATTTTTGATTTACAAAACCAACTTTCTAAACAAAAGTCAGCTTATACCAATCTTGAAAAAGAAAGGGACGAGCTGAAAAAGGACTTTGCAAAGAAAGAAGACAAACTTTTGGCCGAAATCGTAGAGTCAGAACACATGATTGCACATTTAGAAGAATTAGTGGTTAAGTCGGGTCAGTCAAGTCAAACAATGAAAATGATTTCAAATCAAACTAATCCGATTTACCATACGAAACATAAAGTGGCTCTCGGTAACAAAACTCTTTGTAATCTCAAGAAAGCTCAGCAAGAACAGAATGTTTTGTATAATGGTAATGTGATTTACACTAAACATGATCCTCCCGTCGTTCGGGATTATGTGCAAACGATAGAACATGTCGAAGAGAGCATAATTAAAATGAAACAAAAGGATTTGAAACCCATTGATTACAACAAATTGAACAAACTTTCGGGAATTACTTTTGTTCCACAAAAAGAACCGTCTGTGTTTTCCATAAAACGACCATTCTCAAAAATGTTTTCTAAGAAAGTAATTGTTTCCAAATCTCTTTCAAAAATGGAACAAATTTCTTCTAACAACACTTTTAATACAAGTGAGGCTAGAGAAATTTTGGATGACGTTAAAAAGAGAATTCAAGAACTTCAAAATATTGTTGCTTCTAAAACTACAATCAATATTAACAACTGGCATTCCAGTTTTCATATTGAGCAGAAAAAAGTTTTTGAAAACGAAATTACTATCACACTGAACAACATCAGTGCGAGGGTAATCCATTTTGAACAAGCTTTCTTAAAAGAAACGGCCGACTTTGTCAAGGACCACAAATCCCTGGTAAACGAAGCTAATGATACTCGTGAAAACATAAATGTTTTGGAAAACCTGAATGATTCTCTCTTCGAAGCTGTTATGACCACTGACATTATGTCCATCATTTTACAAACATATTCTGTTCAAGACGATGAAAGACTGAGAGCTGAGACCTCCGAAATTGTTTCAAAATATGAAAATGCTCTTATAAAGCTTGAAAAAGAAAATGTGTCATATTTTAAACAACTTGATCGAAAAAAGAAAGAGTGCAAGTATGACAAATTGTCGTATGAGCGTGCCTTAAAGAATATGAAACAGCAAAATGATCTTTTGAGGGATCAGCTTGAAAGTCAAAAAGGAAAGGGTGAGGAAACTAAGTTTGCAAAACCATTGACTTCGGAAAAACCAAATGTTTCAAACACGGTTCAAAAACCAAAAATGTCAATTTCACGGTTTGCTCCAAAAGTCGATGAGAAAAAGGATTTGACAAAACCAGTCACTTCAACACCCTTGCCTAAGAAAAGTGAAAATGTTCAGATTGTTGATAAAGGAAAAGCGGTTGTCGAAACACCAAAAGTGATAGCACCTGGCCTTTTTAGGATTAGTCCCACTAATGCGTCTGCCTCCACTTCTAAGACAAATGCGTGCAAAAAGAATAATTCTAAAGAGTCTAGTGATGCTAAAAAGGACAACAATATAAATCCTAATGTGTGTGCCTTACCTTCTACAGGATTAGAATGCACCTCTAGGAGTCTAGGAGCAATACAAGGAACAATAGAGTCTCGCCTGTTTCTACGAGTAGTAGCAAGAATAAAGTTGAAGAAGTAGAAGAACACCCTAGGAATTTATCGCTTTGTAATAAGAGACATGTTTCATCTGAATGTAATGTCACAAGTACTGTTTCTATTGCATGTAATGACTCTGTTTGTTTAATATGCAAGAAATGTTTATTAATGATGTTCATGATGAATGTGTTTCTAAGAATGTGAATGTTACGCCTAAACAGAAGTATGTTCCAAAGGGAACTAGTGCCAGATCTAGATCTATAGAAAGATTAGTTGCACGCTTTAGGTCTACCACTAGTAGTCGAATGCCTAGGAACTACCTTAAGTTTTGTATGTGGAAACCTACAGGTAGAGAATTCATTCTTCAGGATGGAAAATTGAAAGCTGTTCAAAATGGACAAGTAGATACCTTCTATGAATGTGATTCAGATTTTACCCCTAACCAAATGGAACCAAATTTCAAACGGTTTCCAAATACAAACTCTTCTGTTCTTGGCAGGTTATCAAAATATGTCTTTGGATTGTCGACTCGGGTTGCTCCAAGCACATGACCGGGAATTTAAAGCTGCTGATCAATTTCATCTGGAAATTCATGGGAACTGTACGCTTTGGAAATGATCATGTAGCAGCTATTCAGGGTTATGGAGATCTTCGGTTTGGGAATTTTTTAATCACTCGGGTTTACTACGTCGAAGGATTGGGACACAACTTGTTTTCAGTCGGGCAGTTTTGTGATGCAGATTTAGAAGTTGCATTCAGGAGAAACACGGTTTTTATAAGAAATTTGGTTGGTGATGATCTTTTAACCGGTAATCGTGGTACAAACTTGTATGCTATCGACATCAACCAAATGGCTTCTACATCACCAATTTGTCTTATGACAAGGGCAACCGAAACTAAGTCTTGGCTGTGGCATAGACGTTTATCCCATCTCAACTTCGACACGATCAACAAATTAGCCAAAGACAACATCGTCACCGGACTTCCTAAGTTCAAATACACCAAGGAACACCTATGTCCATCATGCGAACAAGGAAAAAGCAAAAGAGCATCATATAAACCCAAAACCGTACCTAGTTCGGAAGCAAGGTTACATATGTTGCACATGGACTTATGTGGCCCAATGAGAGTTGAAAGCATTAATGGGAAGAAGTATATTCTCGTTATTGTTGATGATTATTCAAGATATACTTGGGTAAAGTTTTTGAGATCAAAAGACGAAGCACCAGGCATCATCATCACCTTTCTGAAGCGTATTCAAGTTCTACTTCAAGCTCCAGTAAGGATTGTAAGAACAGATAATGGCACAGAATTCACAAATCAGGAATTAAGAACCTATTTTGAAGATGTTGGAATCACACACCAAACATCAGTTGTTAGAATTCCACAGCAGAATGGGGTAGTTGAAAGAAGAAACCGAACTCTTGTGGAAGCTGCTCGCACAATGCTAATCTATTCTAGTGCACCACTATTCTTATGGGCTGATGCTGTAGCCACTGCTTGCTTTACTCAAAACCGATCCCTAGTCCATCCGAGATTCAATAAAACCCCATATGAGCTAGTGAACAACCGTAAACCTGACATCTCTTACCTACACGTGTTTGGCGCTTTGTGCTGTCCGACGAATGACAGAGAAGATCTAGGGAAGTTAAAAGCTAAGGGTGATATTGGAATCTTCATTGGATATTCTGAAAACTCGAGGGCATTCAGGGTGTATAATAGAAGAACGAAAAAGATAATGGAGACGATGAATGTGAAGTTTGACGAGATTTCACAAATGGCTTCTGAGAGACTCGCTCTAGAACCCGCGCTTAATCCAATGGCTTCTAATCAAAACGGATTAGGACGCGCACCAAACATGCAGACTTCTGGACACATCAATTCAGGACTCGTACATCAAGGAGCTCAGTCAACAAACACGGATAAACCTTCAGAACAAGAACTGGAAAACTTCTTCGAGTTAATGTTTGATGAATATTATGGTGGAACTTTGACTAATGCATCTCAACAACATTCCGCTGCACCCGCTCAAAACCATCAACCACCACCACCATCACAAGATGCATCTACCACAATCGAAGCTGAAGCACCAACTACATCAACATTATCTACATCTACTCAAGCAACTCCAGTACTTGAAACTGTTATACCAAACGTTGATGAGCAAAATCAAAACACAAATTTTCAAGAAGAACCAACAAATAATTCAAACGATGTTACGTTATAAGAAGAAGAAGAGGTATTTGAAAACCCGTTTGCATCAGACTCTGCTGAATCTTCTTCAAGGTTACAAGAACCATCTAACACACATTCGTTCAACCAAAGGTACCCTTCTACGTTTCAATGGACAAAAGACCATCCGTTAGTACATGTTATTGGTGATCCTTCAATGCCAGTTCAGACGAGGAGACAACTTGCCACCGATCTCGAATTGTGCATTTACATTTGCTCAATAAGCACCAAAGTACCTAAGAACATTCGGGAAGCAATGGCAGAAAACCCATGGATTGAAGCAATGCAGGAGGAATTTCTTCAATACCTGTTACATGATAGTTGGGAACTTGTTGAACGACCACGTGATAAACGAGTTCTTGATCTCAAGTGGTTGTGGAAGAACAAACTGGATGAGGAAATGACTGTCATTCGCAACAAAGCTCGTCTCGTGGCTAAAGGATATCCACAAGAAGAAGGGATAGATTTCGAAGAATCATTCGCGCCTGTAGCTAGACTTGAAGCAGTCCGGATTTTCTTAGCCTATGCCGCTCACAAAAACATCACAGTCTATCAGATGGACATTAAGACAACTTTCTTGAATGGAACTCTGAAAGAAGAAGTGTATGTAAGTCAGCCAGAAGGATTCGTTGATAAGGAACATCCAGACTACGTCTACAAGCTTAAGAAAGCCATTTATGGTTTAAAACAAGCTCCAAGAGCGTGGTATGACGAACTATCATCTTTCTTGCTCAAAAACAATTTCACAAAAGGAATGGTTGATGACACCTTGTTTATCAAAAAATTCAAAGATGACATTTTGATCGTTCAAATTTACGTGGACGACATTATTTTTGGATCAACCAATCCTAACCATTCAAAACATTTTGAAAATCTCATGAAAAGTAAATTTGAAATGTCCATGATGGGGGAACTAAAATTCTTTCTTGGTTTACAAATACATCAATCCCCTCGTGGTATTTTTATCAATCAAGCTAAATATACAATCGAGATTTTGAAAAAACATGGAATGGAAAACTGTGATTCTGTTGGTACACCAATGGTCACTTCACCAAAAATAGGTGCTGATTTGTTTGGGAAACCTATCGATCCGAAAAAATATCGGAGCATGATCGGCTCTCTCATGTACCTAACTGCTAGCCGACCTGATATCCAATTTGCTGTTTGCTTGTTAGCACGGTTTTAGGCAAAGCCTACCGAACTTCACCTCAAAGAGGTTAAACGGATCTTTCGGTACCTACGAAGAACCATTAACATGGGATTTTGGTATCCGAAGGATTCGGAGTTTAATCTAACAGCATTTTCAGATGCAGACCATGCTGGTGATCAAGTTACAGCAAAGAGTACATCAGGTGGAGCATAATTTTTTGGTGAAAAGCTAGTAAGCTGGTCGTCAAAGAAACAGGATTGTACTGCACTATCAACCGCCGAAGCCGAGTATGTGTCTCTATCTGCGTGTTGTGCCCAAGTTCTTTGGATGCGGACACAGCTCACAGATTATGGCTTTACTTTTGACAGAATACCTATGTATTGTGACTCAAAAAGTGCCATAGCCATCTCGTGCAATCCCGTACATCACTCTAAGACGAAGCATATCAAAGTCCGCTACCATTTCATCAAAGAACACGTGGAAGAGGGTACTGTTGAATTATTTTTCGTTAAGACTGATTATCAACTCGCCGATCTATTTACTAAAGCCCTTCCAAAAGAACGGTTTGACTATTTAGTTCGACGAATTGGCATGTGAAGCCTAACTCCTGAGGAGCTAGAACGTCTTCTCGAATCTTCTTGAAAAATGTTCTCAAAATCGCTTCGCTGTAAATATTTTTGAAAAACAAAATACAAAATTTGAAAAACCAACAAAAACAAAATACAAAAATATAAAATTTTCAAAAAATACAAAAACAATATAAAATCAAAAAATCCAAAAATATTCTTCTCACGACATGTCTCTCGTATAAATCAATATTCTGTACGTTTCTAGAAATGTCATTCAACAATGATACGGACATGTACAGATGCTTGAGCGTGAGTTCTTTTTAATGTTTTTCTAAAACATGTCGTTTCTCAAAAGTTTCTTCACTATGGCTTTCGTATACTTCAGTACGAAACCCGGACCCGAACAATGACTTCTGATTATTTTCAAATCAAGGACTCGTACGTTCACTGACGAACTCTTTTTCAAAAAGTTCGAGTCTAAACAAACGAAAAAGATTTCAAGCATAAACTCGTTTTCAAACGAAACTCTTGAGCACTTTTTCAAGATTGTTCAAAAGATTTCTCAAAATCTCTCAAAATTAGTGCTCAAGAAAACTCCCTCTAAACCCTTAAATTGATTTTAAATGAGCTATCATTAAGGGGGATTATTTCATAAAAACAAAAATGTTTCGATTTCATGCAAAATCGAATCTGTCTATCTCTCCCAAAAGTTTTTTTTTCTTAATCAGTTGATATAAAAAATATCACAGTATGCTATTTTTGAGGGGGAGAAGACATGATTAAATGTGATCAAAATGTGTAAAGATTGTGATTGAATCTCAAAAGAGCTCGACTCAGAATGTACCAATGAATTGACGAAGCTTAAAATGTCAGTAATCGAAAAGACTTGTCCTGGACGGGTAATAATTTCAAGCTAGTCCAACTAGTGATGTAAGCATGTCTCGAATAGGACTTGTCTGAATAGAATGTACCGTATCGAGAGACTTTCTTTGGACATGACCAGGACGGGTAATAATTTCAAGCTAGTCTAACTAGTGATGTAAGCGTGTCTCGAATCGGTCATGTACGCTGAAAGTGGATCAATTCAAAAAGTGCAAACTCCTCACGCATGTGCAAATTTCTTAAATATTCATGAGCACATGTGAAGGGGGAGTCCTTCAAAAGAAATGTAAAACTCTCGAAGTGTCAACAATGTATTTTATTATCATAAACACTTTGAGAGATTTTTCATAAATGGTTTTATGGCAATTATAGGATAGTCATGGAGTTATAAGGTGACTAAGGTTAGGAAAAACCGTCCTATGATCCGCCAGAGCCGGAGGGATCTACCCAAGGACAAATCCAATAGATTAGAATTAGAAGTCCTTAGGTATGATTGAAAAAAGGAGAAAATGAGAAAGGAGAAAGAAGGGGTTGAAGAATTAAAAAGAAATGATGTGAAAAAGGGTGAAAAGAAATAGCCCTCCAAATGTTCAACCTTAGGGCAGACACCGGGTTCAACTCATATGCTACTGGTTGTTACTAAGGTGACACTGGTATTGAAGACTAAGACGTCATGGACCTAGTGACGCACTGCACTAAACCTTCTTAACCACTCAAGTTCTCTTAAAAGAGCTTGTTTCATTCTCATGGGGAACCGGTGTAATCTATCGACTTATCTAATAGAGATGGTTGATATTGAAGCAGGAGACCCCTCCCTAGTCTCCACATAGGAAACCTAAGTATGCACTTATCGAGTCTAGAGCCATGAGATACATTAAAGATCTCTTTGGAACACTCAGTATTTCTACAACTGGTGTTCTACATCAATGGATACCAGCTGTAAATTATAGAGTCCTACGTAGATCTTAGCAATCTGCCAGAACATTTATGAGAGGATTCACTTTCGTGATTCTCAATGATTGAATGGAAATTCCTGCCAGGGTCAACATCAAGCAGCCCTGACAGCAGGTCACTTCGGTAATTCTTTATGGGTTACGCTTAGTGTTCGCGGTGGTTTCAAACGGTCTACAGTCATGGAGTGATCCCCAGCGACTCACCCAGTCATTGAGCTACTTAGTAGGTCTTGTAAGCTCTCTCGAGAGTATCTGACATGGGAACGGCCTTGGTAAGGGTTAGAAGGAGTCTTCACACTATGCTGTTGACGATCTCTAATTCTTATCTATAAGTACTGGATGTTTTATTGCTAACTGTTTATATGCAGGGACACTTCATCTCCATGGCGACAGATTCCACATGCTCATACATGCATCTCGAAGTCAAAGGAAAGTTCTCACAAAGATCAAAGCAAAGAAAGGCTCAAAGAAAGATTCTACGCAATGTGAAAGAATCTACAGAAGTAAAGTGACAAAGATCTATGTGAAAGAACGGGAACTACAAATGCATGTATCACAAAGACTGAAGATGTATGAGCATGTTGGAATGGCAAACAACCACCACAGACGCAGAAGTGACGAAAGGCAGATAACTCCACATCACAAAGGAACAAAGAACGATGAAAATCAGTTATCAAAGATTACAAAGCATGAAGGAACAAAGACTAAAGACTATTCTACAACGACACACAAAGTTAAAGACAAAGAACACGGAAGACCCACTCACGTGGAGCATCATTCGAATGACCACCCCTTAGGGGGAGATTGTTAGCATTAAAAATATTTATATAGAAGTGATGGTCATTCTCATATTGTAACTTTGTGTCGTTTGTTAAGATTAGTGATAGTTTAGTCAATGGGCTTTGGACTTGGCAAGCTAATATGTTATGTGCTATGTTTCATAAGCCTTGTTATATAATTCATGTAAACCAAGTCCAAGCCCAAATCCATTAGAAAGCCCATGGGGTCTTTCTCTTTAACTATATAAGGCTCCTTACCTCTCATTTGTAAGGTGTGCTTGTGTGTGTATTGTGTGTGTTTTTTAATAAAAGTTCTCTTCATCTTATCATTCTCTTTCAACACTAACGCCACACATTCATAACATCAAGTCACCATCTTTACTTCATCTAGGAATTGAACAACCAAATGCTCCCCATAGGATTAGAATGATGTATTGCAACTCAAACTTAGTATAACACATCATTTTGTCAAAATCTTTAATCACCCATAAACCCTTGTTGAATTTCATTTTTCAAAAAGCACATTGTTGATATAACTCTTAAAAACTAGTTAAAACTTACTACATTATATTAGTTTAATGTTGAAAACAATCAAAACATACTTCTCAATTTGTTATAAAATGGTTCATGAAGACAACATGGGCGTTTGGTTCATGAACAAATTATGATCATATGTAGTTACTTAAAACTTAAAACTAGCTCATATAATTTGTTAAAACTGTTAGAGTCAATAGATGTTATCAAGATATATAATAAATATATATATTGATGTTTTAGGTTATATTAATCTAGTTAAGGGAGCGTTTGGTTTATCTTGAAAAAGATATTTTGAAAACCAAAATTCATATTTTAACCATTTAAACATGTTTATGCTGAGTCAAACTCTTATGAAAAAGCAAGATATATAATCTAATATATATCTAGCCTTACTTCGAAATGAATTATGATATCATACTCTTTGACATCATATATTCTAAACGAGTTTAAAATCAAAATACAAGGAACATTGTGAAACTACTTCATAGAATATTTTTTTTTGGTCGAAGTAGAATTTCGTTCCACATATATTGCATATATATATATATATATATATATATATATATATATATATATATATATATATATATATATATATATATATATATATAACATATGCATGATAGTTGTTTTTGTCTTAATTTTTTTTTTGTTGTTATATTGTTTAGGTGAAAATGCCTAAGACCACGGTTGGTGATGTCTCCAAAACCAAACAATACATTCCAAATGTTTCCTCTACTCCCGGCATGTCTCCTTCAGTTGCATATTTCTATCGTCCCATTGAAAATAGAAACATTCACGAAGGAAGAATTGTCTATCCATCTTTCTATGACTCTGATCAAACCGAACGAATGTTCTCCAATATTCGTTTTGAATGTCTTTACCAAATAAACGAACCAATCATTCCTCGTTTTATCCTCGACTTCTATAGCCAAGTGACGGTACAGACCGATCCCTATGGTCATCTCCTTATTTCCTTCATGATCCAAAATCAATTCATCACTCTTACTCTTGCTCAATTTGGACAAATTCTTAGAATCCCATACAACGGCCAAGCCGTATTCTCAAATGAATGGGATCTTTCCTTTCTTGAAAGAAATCGTCCTCAGGATGGCCCATACTATTCTGAGATTCCTAGTCCTGAAGACATTCGTCGACTGCTTGAACTAGAACGTCGTACGACTAGTCGAATAATCAAGTCGAAGAGTGTCGATATTCATGCAAATCAAATCCTCCTCAAAGAGCTAAGCCACGATATGAAAAAGTGGGAAGAACTCATTCACGAGAATGCGTTTGGTACTGGTAGTCATCGTGATCATGTCACGGTAAGCATTGCCCACATGTTATATTGTGTAGTTGCTGAAGAGAACTACAATTTGGCTTATCTTTTTGTTCATCGAATCATGTCCGCCAAAAACACACCAAATGCCAATCTTCCTTACGGTATGTTCCTTACACGACTTTATCGTTATGTCATGGAACATTACCCACATCTTCAAAGAGATTACTACGTGCAAATCCTTCCAACTTTGAACCAACTTACTCTTGTTCGTACTCGTCGTTCTCAAAGTGACAAAGGAAAATCTCGTGTTCCTTTGTTTTCTATGCCTCGTGGGTCTACATCTCATCGTGACGATGATGATGATGAGGAGGAAGACACCTCACGTGTTAGTACTCCATCCCTCACGACCTTTGTTGATAATCTTCTTGATCTTGACTATACCAAGTATCAAGTTCCTCTTCCTCATGAACGTACCGATGAACTTCTCTTCACTCGTCAAATGTCCATTATCAACCAACAACAACAAATGCATGAAGAAATTCGAGGAGGATTCAAATCCATTGGAAAGATGTTTAGAAAGATGATTGGGAAGAAGAAGAAGTAGATGATGTTGATGTATTGCTACTTATTATTATTATTCTCTATTAGACATTTGTATGGCTTGTTATTTGTCCGATTTATTCAGAAATACTTATGTTATCTCTTGTTTATTTCTTGGATGATGCTTAGACTTTAACTATTATCATGCTACTATCTTCATCATATTTTAATGCTATGTTATGTTTCTTTTAAAAGTGGAATATAATATGTTTGTTTGCATGCATAATTTGTTTATATATATACTTATATATCATCATTCCTAGAGTATATACTTCTAATAAAGCTTGCTGGAAACACACACTTGAAAAATCACCAATTTCTGCAAATTTTGGGTTTCTGGTCGACTGGGAAAACACCAGATGGGCGGCCCCCTTAATTTCCTAGGCGGTCCCCTTAATTATTAAGGGGGCCGGCCTACAATTAAGGGGACCAGCCATCTAGAACTGGGTTTACTGTTTTCTTTTGCATCTTGTGAACTCTTTCTCTAGTATCAGCTACCATTTCCCATTTTAACCCAACTGATTTTAGAATCTCATTCAACCATTTCAAATACATACCTAAATCAACCATTTCCATACTATAAATTCCCTCCATAATCACCATTCTTCATCTCATCATTCCTCATCTAAATCATCATGACTCCACCAAGCACCTCAAACTCCAAGGCCTCTAAGAAACAAAAGATTGTCATCATCCCTCCAAAACAACTCTTCATTGACTTAACAAATGAAGACAACAAAACCCCATCACCTCCACCTAAATGCTCATCTCCAAGTGCACCTAATGCACCATCCAAAACACCTTCCACTCATGGAACTTCCTCATCCTCCATACCCTCAACCTCATCAATCAATGACTACATCAATTCACAATTGTCACCACAAGTATCATCACCACATCCTACACAAGAACCTATCTCCACCCATCTTACCATCTCACTTTCACCAATAACACCACTTGATGCTCATATCTCATCTTCACCAATTATACCACCATTCTTTGTCAATCCCGTACCTTGGAGGTTACTTGAATCACATGGTGATACTTGTCTTTGTTGCATCCACAACCGAACCATAATCTTTGGTCTTAAAGATGAAATTCAATATATGTTTTCATATATTGAACATTTGCGCACTAACCCACCACCACCACCAACTCCACCATCCTCTCCAATTATTCCTCCACCACAATTCTCACCCATTCCTCCACCATCACCATCATGCTCTCCAAATTAAGCATATGATATGCTTAATAAATAAAGCCTTTACCACCCTTTTGCTTGCAAGCTCTATGAAGCCCATGTACTCTTTGCATGATGAAATATTATTCTAGTTGTTAGTTTATGTAATAGCTATCCTACTTGTAATCTTTATTATTGCTACTTGTATTGTTGTGTCTTGACAGAACTATTGCTTTAATATGAATGCTTCTTTTCAAACATGCTTAATTATATTCTTATCACCTTATATATATTTGCATGCATATACTTGTGCTTCTAATATTTTTGTTTTGCAAAGCATTCCATAGCTCGTTCTCTTGGTGCCCCTAAACGAGGGGGAGTACACATCAAGGGGGAGATATCTTCCCGTCAAATTTTCACGTTTGAAAATTGTCGGCATAACCTTTTTGATTCTACAAAAAGGGGGAGAAGTAAATATAAACTCACTAAAATACTTGTTTAAAAACTACTTTTTGAGTTAATGAGTTTAAGTTTTGTAATCATCAAAAAGGGGGAGATTGTTGATATAAATAATGTTTAAAAACGTTATTAATATTTCTCAATAAATCTATGTTTTGATAATCACAAAACTCAAATCAAATTAAGTCAAGATTAAGACGTAAACAAGTATTTAGTAAGAAATATTTACCTCTACATCTAATATCACTTAAGGTATGCATAAACTAAGCATCTTATGCATTACATGATCAAAGGAAACCTTGTCTTAAGACATAACATTTTATAAAATGATATTAACATTTTATATATATTTGTAAATCATTTTTGGTATTGTTGTATTAAACTACAAAGATATGATTTCAAATTTCCAACCAAAAAGGGCAAATTTTATCTAGAAAAACTTTTCCAACGTTCAGCAGGGCGGCCCCCTTAATTATACTAGGCGGCCCCCTTAATCATTAAGGGGACCGCCCCCTAATTAAGGGGACCGGCACGCTCCAGAACAGTATTTTCTGGCCCTTTAAATACTGGATCATTCCACATATTTTTCTCACCTTTTTGCACTAAAAACTTTCTGATCTAACCTCCATTTCTATATCAAAAATCCTTTGATCATATAATTCATAAGTCTTTGTTTCCAAGTGATCCAAAGCTTCACCAACTCAAGTGCAAGAAGAAGAACACTCCTCTACATCCATTTAATTGTAGTAGTGTTGTGATTAGCTATTTTCATATTGTAGTAGTGCTAGATATTTGTAAAAGTGTTGTGAGAACTTGTTGATTGTAGAAACTAGGTGTGTTGTAAAGTAGTGTAGTAGTTGTGATTTAGTTGTGCATAGAAGAAGGTGTGAAGTTGACAAGAAGAAAAGGTGTGAAGCTTTCTTGAAGAAGTTGTAAAGGTGTGAAGTCTTGAAGAAGTTGTGAGATTAGTTCTAGCTACGATTAGAACTCGACATTTAGCTTAGTGTCGTTAACTCGTGTAAGCCAAGGTGTGTAAGGTTTCTCCACCATAAGGATTTTGTTGACATAGTGAAGAAAACTCTCGAGTGTGGTACTCGGGGAGTGGAGTAGGGCAAGGAAGGTGTCCTTGTAGCCGAACCACTATAAATTCGCGTGTTGTGGTTTGATCTTTCTAACTCTATCCTTTCTTCATTCTATTTCAATACTTTCATTATTAGATTAGACATGCTTATATTGGTTGTTACTTGAACTCACTTGAGATCGATTCGAAAGTTTTTATAAGCTACAAAATATTTTGGAAATAAATTTAAAAAGGACATAAAACTATTCAACCCCCCTTCTAGTTTTCCACAGTATCATTTCTATGTTACCTAATTTTACTTTGAAGCTGTCTATAAATAGGATTATTTACAAGCAAAGTTAAAGAAAAAAAAGGAAGAAAAACCTGGAATTACCAGTAGAGTGTTGAGATGTCAAATTCATTTGGCTTGTGTGAAACTGTTTGGCTCAGATTTGCAATGGCCGAACCGGACAAAAAGGTATTTGAGATCGCCATGGCTACAAACACTAATGTGGTCATGCTGTCGTGCCAAGATATGGGTCTGTTTCATCCATCACGATCCAACAAACGCACAAAAGAAATAGTATCTTGATCATCTGTAGTAAACACAAAATAAATTCATGAGGAACAATCTCATCCCGTAAGCTGGGAATCTCGTACAATCCTTAAGTCCAAACTATTGTGTTAATGTTCATGTTAGCGCATTAAGGTTTCATTTGCTATTAAGTGAGTGGGATAGTTAATCAAAAATAAGCAAGCCTAAACACGGCTCAAATTAAATTTAGTTGAAATATTAAAGTCCAAAAGTTTACCTGTTGATAACCATTTCCTTTGTCTGCAAAAACCATTTCCTTTGTCTGTATTAACCGATGTCAGCTTATTGTTACGTGAATGGACATTTGTAAATTTATTAATATTTTGCTTTTTAAGCACATAACAAATATTTCTGAAATGGCCAGCACAGTTTTTAATTTTTTTGAACAACATATTTGAAAACGGATAAGATCAATTAAAGTAGAGAGAATTAAAAAGCCGTGTTTAGGCAGTCTAAAATGAGCGTATAAAATATCCTTTTTTTATTTTTTATTTTTTTTTTGTTAAGCTGATAGACAGTTTGAAATGAGCGTATGAAGCCTCAACCATTTAGTGTCCATATTTGAAAACGGATAAGCTGATACGCTCATTATATTACCAATTTTGTATAGATAAGGCTTAAAGGAATCAGTATTGCTGGGCTAATTTGAAGTTTTATTACACACCTACTATTGAACAAACAAACTCAAGTGCAATTGTATTCTCTAAGGTATCATCATTTACCCTCTCCTTACACTTAGGCTGAACATTGTCCCAAATGTTCAATAAAAAGGATGTAAAAGTAATGAAGGTAAAAGAATGAGACAAATACTCCCCTGATTCGTTCGGTGTGGATAATGTGATAACATGGTTAGATCCTCCTCCAAGAAAATGAACATTGAAAGCTTCCCTCCATAAATATAAATCATCTTCTTGTCCAATATAGCCTGTTAAACTTGAGAAAACAATCATGGCAAACCTCGCGTAAAATCGGTGGCAATATATATATATATATATATATATATATATATATATATATATATATATATATATATATATATATATATATATATATATATATATATATATATATATAAAGATATAATGCTTGTGGAATGAGTGTTTGCAGATTTCCTGGAGTTTATAAAACTAAAGAATTAACAAAAACTTTAAGATTCCAGTAGAAAAACAAAACTTGCAAAATTTTTCAGATTTTTACACCTGACGCCGTCAGGTTATAACTTTGACGCCGTCAGAATGTTCTGACATAAATCTTATGTTAAGTTTTCGGAAAATTTCTGGAAAAACTCACACCTTAATTCCTGGAATTCCTGCAAAACATCATTATGACTCGATACAAGCATTTGACTCTAACAAATACTAATATGTATGTTCATTTAATATTGTTGTGGTCCATGTTCAATTCCGTTCTTAGAAACAAATTTAGATTTCCCTTACACTTATCTTTTGCGAAATACCTTTTTATGAAGTTAAGACGAAGTTTAACAACAAGGTAGAGCATTTTCACAATTTATTTTGAAGCATGAGCTACAAACAATAAAAATAAAGCACGCATAGGGAAACAAATAAAATCAAACAAACAAACAATCAAACAAAAAAACAAATAAAACTTGGGTTGCCTCCCAAGAAGCGCTTTTCTTTATTTACGAGTCTTATAGCTAGACTCAAGGTCACGGGCTATCCTATATGAGTGAGTTCCTCATCAAGGACATCTTTGGGGTCAAACTTAGGTTTCAATTTCCTATCGGTTCTCTTGGTTCGGTATGACTTCTCAAATTTTTCTCCATCTGGATCATATAGAATCATCTTCATATGCCATGATCTGTCACCTTCCTTAGGTGGCTTGTCCCAATTCCATTTACATTTATCATCTTCCCTTTTCCACTTGTTCATTCCTAAGTTGATAGGCATCACTCCTAGGAATTCAATCATTTTCCTAAAGACTAAGGAATCCTCAAAGGGGTTTAGTTCTTCATCCCTAGCTATGAGTTGCTCCACCGAATGCGTTTTGTTTATAAACTCCTTCTCTAAATAAAATGGGTGTTGAGGTCCTATGAAGTCTCTATTACCCAAGGTCCGTATCTAGATGGTCTCCTATTCAAATCTACCCAATGAGGCGTTGGTTCCTCATTAGTATCGTAGGCATGTTTCTTAACATCATAGACCGACCAAGTTTCTCTTTCTCCTAGCGCTATTCTAGATTCCTTACAATCAATCATCGCACTTGCGGTAGCTAAAAATCCTCTTCCTATTAATAAAGGGCATGTAGTGTTACTAACCATATCAAGGACGTGGAAATCAGCTAACATTGTCAACATTCCTATATGCACTAACACATCCTTCACTACCCTAACCGGATACGCTACACTTCCATCCGCAAGCCCTATGATTACCTCTGTTTCATCTAATTTTCGCGGCTTAAGAATGGTGCACAGAGATAATGGAAGAAAATTTAGGCTTGACCCAAGATCGGCTAATGTGTCAAAAGCCTCAAAATTTCCGATCTTACAGGGTAAAACGAATATGCCCGGATCATCTAATTTTGTAGGCAGCTTGTTTTGAACGAAGGCGGTTCCATTCTTACCTAACTTAAGTTTCTCTTCATATTTCTCTAAAAGGGCATTGTAGTAGGGAGCACGGGCTAAGACATCAATGACGCGGCGCTCAAGGTGAAGTTCCTTGAATTCATCGCCAAGGTCTTGTATAAGAGGTGTTTCAACTATGCTATTGACTGGTTTGATGTTGGGTGTTTTATTCAATTGGTCCTTTTGAAAAATTTGGGTTTGCTTGAAACACGTGCTCACAGCATTAACCGAATAGTATTGTGGACAAGAAGTGGGAGACGAAACAGATGATATAGCATTAACGTTTAGTTTCAGATTCATGACCGTGTTACTTGGGAGTGCTCCCATTTCTCGGTCATTGAGAACTTTCAACAATGTGTCAATCTTATTGGTCATCTCACTTTATTTTTGTTTGAAATCGGCTTCAAACTTTGCTAAACAAGTTTCTTGAGATGCCATAAATTTTGACATCAATCCTTCAAAATTATTGGTAATACCATAGTTGTTGGAAGGATTGTGGTTGAAAGTACGGTTAGGGGGTGGACCGTTTGATTGATACCGATTAGGTGGAGTGGAAGAATTGTTTTGGGGCATGTTTTGGTTTTGTTTCCACCTAAAGTTTGGGTGATTTTTCCAAGAGGGGTTGTATGAATCACCGTAAGGGTTTGGCTCGGGTTTAAAAGTGTACCACTTGTCTCCCACTCTGTCGATACGCGAGGATGCGTAATCCGCAAAAGCTTGTTCAGGGAGTTCCATGCAATCATGAGTGTCATGGGGACCACTACATAGTTTGCATGAAGAAGTGATTATGTTCACTTGGCTTGAAGGTTTAGGAGCTTCGTAGGATTTCATGAGAAACTTGACTTAGTCTTCAAGTTCCATGATCATACGGTCGGGAGTGCTTGAATTGTTCGAAGGCAAAGATATTTCCTTGACCGTTTTGTTCAAATCACGGGGATCATTCCAACTTTCGTTGTCATAGAGAGCAAGATATTCTATGAGTTCCCATGATTCTTCCACACTTCGATCACGTAGCTTGCCACCGGCCGCTTGGTCAATGGTTTGCCTCGTGGAGAGATTGATGTGGTCATAGAAAATTTGGACTTGGAGCCAAAGATCTATGCCATGATGAGGGACTTTTTGGAGTAAGTCCTTGAAACGAGTCCATGCTTCATAGAGAGTTTTACCTTGACGTTGTTGGAACATCAAGATGTCATTTCTAAGCTTGGTAGTTCTCCCCGGTGGGAAAAATTGAGGAAGGAAATGAGTGGTGAGATCATCCCAAGAGGTGATGGATGCTGTGGGAAAACGCTCAAGCCATTGACTAGCTTAGTCACGTAGAGAGAATTGGAAGAGACGCAATTGTGTCGTCTCTCGAGTTTCAACGTCAAGATCTATGGAATCTAAGATTTTTAGGAAATCCTTGAGATGTTGATTAGGATCTTCGGAACGAAGTCCATGGAATGCACATCCGCTTTGCACCAACCGGATGGTGTCAGATCGCAATGGAGACACATTGGCTCCTTGAGTGAGCTCAATGGTTTTTCGATAGCCTTGGTGGCTAGGACAGGAGTGCTCTCCTAAAGTTCGTGGTCTAGGAGGTTGGTTTGGTTGTGGTGGGTTTTGTGGATGGTTTTGTTGTGGTGGGTTGATGGGGTCGAAGAGATTACCACCTTCCATGATGGCAGATGGTAATGGTTATGAACAAAGGAAACAAAGAAATAAGATTGACTAAAGAAGACCTACAAAAATAAAAATAAAAATCTTACTAGAAAGGAATCTAGTAAGTAGACCTAATAAAAAGAAATTTCAACCTAGACAATAATTATTCCCCAGGTGGCGCCAAAAACTTGATGCGTGGTTTTGCAACCTTGCAAAAGGTTTTACCTCTCAAGGTATCTTGAGAAGCTTGGAATCCCCACTAGGCAGTGTACCTGACCGATGTAGTATAGTGTAGTGGCAAGTACCGGGGGATTGATCGTTCAACTCAAAGAATAGTGTTTGCTAGGGTTAAAACTCAATTAAACTAGGTCAAGAGGTGAGGGATGATTCTTTTTGTATTTTTATATTCTATGGAAAGCAAGTAAAAATCTCAGGTTTTGGAAGAATGGGCGGATTTAGTTGCTAGTCAACTAACCCAAATAACTACAAATGCAATAACAATAAAATAAAATGACACGAAAGTAAATGTGGAGAAAGACAATAACAAGAGAAATGTGTTTACTTAGATTTCACTACTCCCTAGCTTTCTTTTACTAGTTGAATAGTTTGTTACAATTGCATGGATGACGGGTTATATTCCTTAATACCATTTGTAGGGCCGTGTATGAGCTTCCCTAACTCTATAAGCTTCTACCTCTTCCTATGTCGAGCCGACTACTAGCTCCAAACAAGGGCTCCTTAGTAGTTACTTATGCACTAAATATAACCAATTAATCATAGTACACATCCGATCATGTTTCTTAAGACGTTCAAGCATGTTACCAATTGGAAGTCTATCAGTTTTCTTAAGCCTAATATCGAAATCATTCATCCACAACAATTATAAACAAACAACCAACCAATTATCAATAACTAAGTTTCATTACATCTAAGCAAACACAAAGAAAACCTAGCCTAGCATGTTAAAGTAAAGACAATCATAAGATAGAATCAAAGAACACATAGACATATTGAATGATTATTGGAAAACTTATCTTCAATCAAACATGGATGAAACAAGGGTTTGGAACCCTTAAAAGAAAGGTAAAAATCGTGCTAGGGTTTCTCCTAAAACTATCCCAAAGTTCTCCTCTCTTAACAAATGAAAACTAGAAAACTATATATAGATTTTTGAGTCTGACGGCGTCACGTGTAATTCCTGACGCCGTCAACTCGCCACCATAAATGTCACAACTCGTAATTTCCGGTCATTTTCCAACCCTCGACAATTTACTATTCACAAGTTACTATTCACCATTTACTATTCATCGATCACTATTCATCATTTTTAGGTCAATTTGACATTTCGAGAAACATTCAGAAATTTTACTATTCACTTGACACTATTTATTTCCGGAAGAAAACCACTATTCACGTGCATTACTCATGTTATCGTAAATTTAGTTTACGAGTATTCAAATTCGAGTAACCGTATTGGTTCAGGAGCGAATTCATGCTTTATCATTTGGGACATCTCATACAGACTAGAAATAGTCTGCATATCATCATTATGGCACTTGCATACTATTCCACTCGTAGGATAATTAAATTAATACTTTTGGTATAATTAACGATTTACGTATGTTTATTTTAAATAAACACTAATACGCGAACTATAAATGTGACTATCACGTCCGACACTCCCGACTATTATCCCAATATATTTTTATATTCATTTTAATAATATAAAAATTATAATATTAATTTACCCGGTATTTTGGAGATTTATTTTAATTATTAACGTAAGTTTACTAAAATTACGACGGTTTTCGTGGAAATTAAACGATAATTATCTAAACACTTAATATTTGTACCCAACATATTTTTATAATTTTTATAACTTTATTTTATCCCGGTTAACTCCGTTAAAATTTATTTCTAGTTAACTCGGTAGCCGGTATCCCCTCAAACTATTAAATATACACATGATCATACATAATATCTACTAACTTCTTACAAAATCCACATTTTCTTCTATCCTTCACCAAATGCCGCTCCCCCCCCCCCCCCCCTCCATGATATTATCTTACACCTTTGAAAAATCTCACTAACTCTTATCTTGTGTCATAGATTGTCTAGTGATAAATATATATATAAACCTAACAACTAAATATCTTCCTCATTTTCTCAACTACAAACAAGATCTATTTTTTTCTCTCTTCCCCTTGGAGGTTCGGCCAACATCAAGAAAAAAGGGAAGAACATCTCATTTTTTTTCAAGCTCAAGTTATAAACAAGTTCCATTAGTACTTCTCTTTTGGATTTTGAAAAAAAAATCCAAGAAGTTATTAGGTTCTCATCACCAAAAACTCCCTAATCTTTGAAGTAAGTATATCAAACTCATTTTTATAATTTTACCAAATTTATACAAGATCCATATGATATATATACTAGATCTACATGCATATGCTATTTATATCACTTTATTTTACAAACTTTTAACTTTTAAGCCTAGAAAGTGATTATAGTTAGATCCTTGTTAGATCCACTTGGTTTATGATGTTTAGGAACCCATGACACCCTAAGAAGGTGTATGGTAGGATTAGACTAGTTTTGTGGTGATTGAAAGTGGTTTGGTTGAAGTTGGAACTAGATTGGAACCTTAGAAATGATTTTTGAAACTCTATAAATACCTACTGTCCCTATTTTTAATTCGTGGGAAAATCAGTGGTTGATGGTAAAATTTTGACCAAAGATTTAGAAAATACTTTCAAAAATGAAACTTTAGGCGAAAGAACGGATTAAAAAGAGCTTATAACGAAGGAGATATGATTTTTGTAAATTTAACGACGAAAACTATTTTTATAAAAACTGCATGCTGTTTGGCAGTTTTCGACGGGTAAAAAGAGGTGTTAAACGTAACCTAGAAGAGCCGAGTTATCAAAAATATACTAGTATGTACAAAAACGAATCCGTGGATATAAAGAACGAGGAAAATGAGCTTAAAACGACCAAGTTATACCCGTTTTAACATCGTCAAAACTATATATATATATTTGGTCACAAATAAAAATAATAACTTACGCACTAGATGGTATATTTTCTAGAAATGGTACTAAGGACTATATTCTTAACAAATGAATACGTATGACCCAAGAGAATATTTATACGACTTAACGACGTTATTCTAAGGTTTTCGATACGGGGATTATAACGCTAACATTTTCATACAAGATAATACGACAAGTTATATACTTCTATAATTGGACTTATTTTTCCTAAGTATGGAAACTATTTTACTATGACGATAACTAGTATTTCCAAGTTACGAGTGGTATAGGTATCATGTGCACATGCATTCATTTCATCACGTCATGATCTAAGGTAGATCGTTATTACTCATATTAGGTTGCGGTTAGAGATCGTGCCTCCTTTCAGTGTATCCATTCTTGTCATCGTAGCTATCGCTCCAGGTGAGTCATAGCCCCTACTATTTTAACTTGTTTTATAACGGTTTTGGGGGAGAATACATGCTCGTTTCTATCTAAATGTATACTTGATTTAATTGGTTTTTGCTACATGCTTAGTCAAACATTTACTTGCTCCATTTATGAATTTCTTACTCATTCGAATGTAGTGTATATTCATTTGCATCACACTTAATCTTTTATCTTCGGACCCAAGTCTTTTCCATTACGATGCACACTTAACCAAATGAACCAGCTTCACCACTATGTACATACATATCCGAATGTACGGGTCACTTAACCGAATGAACGGGTCACATATCCGAATGTACGGGTTACTAAACCGAATGAACGGGTCACATATCCGAATGTACGGGTAACATAACCAAATGTATTGGTTAAACTACACTTATCTTTGATTATTGGTCCACATATTACTTTTGTTTCCGTAGACTATAACATATTTGGCAGTGGGTTGTAAACACACAGGTTACAAGTCTCTTATGGCGAGACTTGCAACTGAGTGGATTTACGATGCCTTTGCTGGGCGATCTTTTCTCTATAGGCATTTTTGTTAAACAAACTCTATGAACTCACCAACCTCGTGTTGACACTTTAGCATGTATTTTCAGGTTAAAAGCATATGGCACGCTACTGGAGGTTTTGGCAGGGCATGGCATGGTCATAGAAGACTCTGATTATTTATATGGGGACCGTTTTAAACTATTTTAAGGGCCTACTTCCGCACTACTTTTAACGATGTAAATTCAATATTTTTTATTTAACTATTTTATTCTAAATGATTGAAATGAAAACCATTTTTGAACTAGTGTTGTAATACCAATTGAGTTACACCCCAGCTACACGTATGCTTCCGCTGGACCCGATTTTGGGGGTGTGACAGATTGGTATCAGAGCTTTGGCTATAGAGAACTAAGTGTTTTTAAAACCTAGACTATAGCTACTTTTACGAAAACTTAACCCTATGACCGTCACGTGCCTGCCTGCCAAGATGATGCCTCACTTGTGGTTTGTTGCTGACTTAGGTGATGAGAATTGTGTCTCATTATCTGGTATATTATATTCACTTATTCTAGTTGATTACTATCATTGTCTTTCATATAAGCATGCTCATGTATTGTATATGTCACCGCATTATGTTTTTCCTTGCATAGTTTCATCATTTGACCTCGAGTTTGGTCACCTGCCTTAGTCTTTCTGAACGTCTTGGTATTTGTGAAGGACATAGTATTAGTATAACTGAGCTGAGTATTTCAAAATTCATGGAACCTCGGTGGAATATAGACTAGTCACCTATATTCAACCCGGGATAGTGGGACATAGGCTGACTACCTATATCCGACTCAGAAATGAATTTTGCAACACTAAGAATGGTTATAATAAAATTTTGTCCGGAATAAATTCTCAACTCATTTTTCCAAATGCTTCATTTACGTGTGTGTATACTCTCGTTGTCATAACATTCCTACTTTTCATCACTTCGTGAACCACCGATTGGAAGCTTGTCAACTAGTCATTTTATTTCATGAACTTTCATATTTATGCACAATACACTCACATTTTCTTTTATCACAATCTCGTTTTGTCGCATTTGTCACAGTCTTTTCCCTTCTCACCATCACTATCATTTCCTTTTCCCCATCCCCATATATATATATATATATATATATATATATATATATATATATATATATATATATATATATATATATATATATATATATATATATATAAGGAATTAGGTGACACTCTATAGATTCCTATGTCACTCATCACTTATTACTCCCAATATTGATAAGTGAGTATTAGCAATGACCTCCCTAGGAAAGACTTTCCATACCATATATAAGGAGGATCCCTAGGTACATTATGACCATTTAAAACTCAACAGAAATCCCAGGATATCACAAAACCACTCGAGCCACGTCAACTCGTCATATCGCAACATCAACCTTTCATTCTACGATAACCCACTCTCGAACATCTACTACTAGGAAACGTCTTAATTATGTCTCACCCTTCTTTTCTCGTTTTGAAGAGCTATGCCGCCAAGGAAAGTTAAAGCTACTCCAACTATGACACCTGCTACTATTCGGAAATTGGTTAAGGATAGTATCGCCGAAGCTCTAGAGATCGAGAGAGCTGAGGTAGCTGCAAGGGCTGGTGAGGCCGCTTTATAGACAGGGACAGATGGACAATCCGATAATAAGCGCGAATGTACTTGGAAGAATTTTAAGGTTAGTGATCCCATCAAGTTTAAGGGCACTGAAGGAGCGGTTGCTTTGATTCGCTGGTTCGAAAAGACTGAGAATGTGTTCCTCATGTGCAACTGTCCTGATGGCAGCAAGGTAAAATTTGCTACTGGTATGCTTTTGGATGAAGCTATGTCATGGTGGAATTCTTATGCTCAACCGACGGGTATGGAAAATGCCTACAAGCCCACCTGGGAGCAATTCAAGAAATTGATGACTGATAAGTTTCGCCCTCGTACTGAGGTGCAGAAGTTGGAAATAGAGTTTTATAAGCTAGTGACAACAGGTAATGATATCGAGGCATATATCCGAAGGTTTCAGGAGTTGGCTGTGCTATGTCCAACTATGGTTCCAGATAACGAAAAGCTGCTAGAAAATTTCATCGGTGGACTACCGTGCAACATCAGTGGGAACGTAATTGCTTCTAAATCAGACACGCTGGAGGAAGCTATCAGAATGTCTCAAAAGCTTATGGCTCAAGTGATGAAGCAAGAAACTACTGTCAACAACAACAACGAAAACAAGAGGAAAAGGGATGACAACCAAGGAGACGATCAAGTATGGCAGCCAAACAAACAACATGAAGTGGTTAGGGCCTACGTTGCGGAGCCAAGTGAAAAGAAAGGATATGCAGGTACTTTACCTAAGTGCAACAAGTGTCAGTTTCATCACAAAGGACCTTGCCCCACTCAATGTGGAAACTGCCAAAAGGTCGGACACAAAGCCAAGGATTGCAAGACTCCCACTCTCGTAATGCATCAGAAAGTCACAGTAACCTGCCATGAGTGTGGAGTAATTGGACACTTCAAGAGTGAATGCCCAGAGTTGAGGAACCAGAATGGAGGAAAAGTTCGTTGAAATGCGAAGCTCGTCGGGAAAACAACAACAATGTCAATGTTAAAAAGAGAACTCCTACCTTGTATATAAATAAAGCCTAAACTCTCTTGTGTTGTATTTATTTTGTGTTTAATTCTACGTTCTATCGTATAAGTTTCATGTACTATTAACGAATTCCGATCTAATGGATATTTTATCTTTTATCACCTCAAACTCCTAGCAATGTCATTAAGTTTCCTTTGGAACTACACCACCTATCATCTACAGACCAATGGTCAGGATTAGAGAACGATTCAAACATAGGGAGATATGCTTAGAGCATGAGTGGTTGACTCTAGAAATGGTTGGATTAACCATTTGCCATAAATCAGATTCCTTTATAACCATAGTTACCACACGAGCTTAGAGACTACACCATTTGAAGCACTCTATGGTCGAAGTGCCAACATCCATTGACGGATCGAAATTTGGAAAAAGCCTAACTCACTAGTCCAGTAAGCATTCATGAAATAACCAGGAATTTCCTACAAATCAAGAACTAGTTACAAGTTTGATAAGTTGTAAACTCTTAGAATTTCAAGTTAATGGCAGGATTATGTTGAAAGTTCTGCCTAGGAAAGGCATGATACCATTAAGAATAAATTTGGGAAGATAAACCCGAGATACATTTGACCATTCAATATTTCAGACAGTATGGGCCTAGTGGCCTACAGACTTGAACTCCCATTAGAGCTCAGTAGCTTACACGCTAAATATCACCATCTTTTCACCAATACCATTCTAGAGACTTACACAAACTGAACTTCGGGACGAAGTTCCTGTTAGAAGGGAAGACTGTCACAACTCGTAATTTCCGGTCATTTTCCAACTGTAACAACCCGCATTTTCAGGACATTTCACCTATTTAATATTCATCATTTTACTATTCATCATTTTCGGAGTCAGTTTGTGATTCCGAGAAGCGTTCAAAAATTTTACTATTCATATGATACTATTCATTTCCGGAAGAAAATCACTATTCACGATTGCCGTTCATTTCATCGTAAACTGAATTTACGAGTCTTCAAATTCGCGTAACCAATGTGGTTTCGCTGTGAATTCATGCATCATTCATTAGTGACATTTCATATAGACTGGATTAGTCTACACATCATCATCACTTGAGAACCTACACGGATATGCATTATTTCTATATACGTATGCTTAATTTGTAATTAACGTTACCACTCAGTTTTTACTACGAACGTATACCCAATACTCCCAATTACGATCCTAATATATTTTCATACTCATTTTAATAATATAAAAATTATATTATTAATTTATCCGGTGTATTCGAATCAATTACTATATTTTACGGTCAGAGCTTATAACTCTGTCGGTTTGCGAAATTTTAATACGATAATTATTTTAACACCCGATTATCATCAGGAATAATATTTTACAACTTTTACAACTTCGTCATATTTTATTTCATCGCGTCATGATTTATTTTTTTTAGTTAACCCGGTACCCGGTACACCTTAAAAACTAATTTTAAACACATTATAACTACAAATGCCCAACAAATACTTACAATACCCATCCTTTTCTTCTTACACATCCATTGCCGCCCCTCCCCCTAGCCATACTTGTCTTACACCTTTGAAATTTCCTTTACCAACTCTATGATTGACTAGATCTTTTAATTAATACACAAAGTCATACAAGTAACCATATCTCTCATTTTATTTTTCATTTCACACAAGTTATCAAAAACTATACTCTCTCTTTCTCTCTACACTACAAACGGCAACAATAAGAAAACAAGGGCAAGATCAAGTTTTTCAAGATCCAAGTATATTTTCTAGTGTTATTTGTATTCCTTTTTGAGTTTTGAAAGATAAACTCAAGGTATACTTAGGTTTTCATACTCAAAAATCTCCCTAATCACTCAAGTAAGTTACTAACAATCTTTTCTACTCTTTTAAACA
>JARVZY010002100.1:0-84000 GCA_030686995.1 Artemisia argyi
CTCCCGCAACATACTCTGACCACAAAGGCACCCTCAAGTATCTACCTAAACACCATATGACCAAAGGTCTAACTCCACACCGAGTCAATGTCTTTAAGGGGTTAGAAAAGCGTTATGTTCACGAGGGGAGAACCATTGATCCATCCTTCCTAGAAGGAAACTCCATTCGCCAAGACTTAGCTACCATCAACTTTGATTATCTCCTAGATATTGATGAGCCAATTTGTCCTAGGTTCATTCTAGAATTCCATGCTATCGTAGATCTCTCGAGTAATGAAGATGGTGAGATATCCGTGGAATTTTTCATCAATGAACACAAAACGGTTTTGTCTCTAGATAAATTTGCTAAACTCCTTGGTATTCCAAACAATGGCACTTGTCTCTACATGGACAAATGGCCAATCTCTACTCTAGACACCATTGAACAAGATCCCTCCTATGCCACTCCTCTTGTTAGCAAGGAAGTGCTTCGTGACCATCTCTTCATAAGAACTTCCATCACTAGGAAAAATCATTCGGGAAGTGAAGTGAACAAAGACCCGTTTGGAATGGAACTAAATGAGCTTAAACCTCAATTTAGGAAATAGGAAGAGGTTCTTAGGGCTAATGTCATAAGATCCATAGGAAATAGAGATCATGTGAACATATGTCTAAGTTATATGCTATTTAGTATCTCCACTAGACAACCCTTCAATTTGGCTTACTACATGGCTAAAAGAATGACCAATATACCTCTTAATGGAAAAACCGCTCTCCCATATGGAATGCTCCTCACCCGTCTCTTTAGAGCCGTATCACCTATTCCACCAAATAGCTGGGGTGTTCGCCTTGATTATCCACTCATTCCTCACACATTTGTTCCTCTTAGTAATAAGAGAGTCTTTAAGACTCAAGGGAAACACCTTCGTTCTCTTTCACCTTCATCCTCATCGTCATCAATGAGCGAAGACGATGGTCTTCCAAACTCTAAGTTAGCCCCTCTCGAGTATCTTGAAAAACTTTCCACCATCAAAAATGAGTCAGAAGAATTCAAACAAACAAAGGGAATATTTAAGTTCTTTGGAAGGTATCTTGGAAAGCTCAAGAAAAAAATTGATCGCATGTGAGAATCTTGTTTAAGGAGCGTTTGACATAATGAAGTTTTTAGAACTTTGTAGTCGTTAAACTATGTGATTTATATTGCTTTATGGTTTTATGTACTTCTATGCTCTATTATTATTATTAGACAATGTATTAGTTTAACTATTTATGAAGGTAGACGACATTTGAAATGTTGTCAAATTTTCTAGTTTATGAAATTTTTACTAAGTATAGCGAAATTCGCTAGCCCCCGGTCAAAATCTAATGATAAGAATATTTCCTTATTTATTTTTTGCTTTTCCTAACTAGTTATACCTTAAATTTTATGTTTCAAGAGTTTTCGGAAAATTTGGAATTCGTCTCGACATTGAAAAACCTGATCTATCCAATTTTACTGGTCTGGCGGATATGGCGGAACCAAATATTGGGTTCCGCCAGTGCCATTTTTAGGTAAACCCAGTTTGGCCCAACGGATCAAACGGAACCCAAATAAGGGTTCCGCCTTTGATGTTGTAGGGTTCCGCCAGTCACCTGCTGAAAATTTTTCATTTTTCTAAATTTCACAATTTGTAAAACACCAAATCTTTTTCTTTAGTAAGAAACATCTTCCCTAACTTCCAATAAACACATTAGGACCATTCTTACTCACTAGAACAATTAGGAAGCCATTTCCCGACAAAATTCAAATTCAAACAATATCAATCCAAGGAACCTTTCTTCATAAAGCAAGGAACCCTCCATAAGGTTCCTTGTAATCCATGGAGCTTACTAACAAAATCACTTTCAATGATCACATAGCATTTAGTACATAAGTTAGTCTTTCACTCTGTAACACCCCCAATTCATGGTTGCAGCGGAATTCGAACTGGGTGTTACTCGACGGCACAATAGTCACAATAATAGAAAACGAACTCCAATTGAGTCGTTTTAAAAGATGTATCACTCAAATTATATAAATATCAGAGATTCCAAAATGAGGTCCCAATTGGTTCCATGTTTACAATGTATAATAAATGAGTTTTGAATGATAATAAAATTTATAGCCCTCTTGAGTATCCGTGTCCTTCCGTGCCATCCTTGATCGTCATGAACCTGAAATACATGCTTGAGAGGTCAACACAAAGGTTGAGTGATATTCATAGAGTTTGTTTAATGTTTGAACACAATAATCGTAGTGTTTGTAGTTAAATCGTTTGAACACCATAATCGTAGTGTTTGTAGGTAAATCGTTTGAACACCATAATCGTAGTGTTTGTAGGTAAATCGTTTGAACACAATAATCGTAGTGTGAGCTGTAGACTCACACCAATGTTTGGAAAACAAAACAGGTAGGCTACGTTATTATACGCCCATAAAATGTATTATACACTAAGCTTATGAAACCAAAACGTTAACGTGTACCAATATCGATCGGCAGATTATCCCGGTAGGTACTTTGCCGTCATACCTAATGTCTCAAATATTAATGCATTTGTTTGAACTAATCAAAACAAATGGGATTCGTCAATCCCAATAGGCCTATTCACAATATTCGCGCTCACTTGCAAGTAACCCTCGCAAGTGATTAAATGGTTCATACTAAGGGATCTTGGTTTGGCAAGGATGTTACTTAGTGATAATAAAACATAGTCGAATAACATACAGTAGAAAGTATTGTGTTCGAGTAGAAAAATAATAGCATGTATTCCCCCCAAGGGTTTGTAAAACATTGAAGTAATGTAAAGTGGGGCTATGAACTCACCTTAAGTTAAGATAGCAAGTAATGAATGTAACGGTTGAATCGTGTAGGTTTTTACGAGCAACCTATAATAGAATGTCGCGACTTAGGATCGGAGTAAAGACTATGAAGTAGTGCCTATATATATATCTTGCATTATAGTCCATGATGTGGTATGATGTATATTGTATGTCCTTGAAAGAAAAGATTCATGAAACATGTATGTTTTGTATATCGTTTACTACCGTTCGGGCCGACATAATTCAGAAGTCATGTTAGTAAGCGTTCGAGGAGCCAGGACACTTTAATTCGTAAATCCACAACTCAACTCGACGGCTTACATAATGAACTCCTCACATGAGGCTCCCTACTATTGTAGTAGTTGATGAAATATATAGATATAAGTTTTGATCCGAAAGGTTACATGTCCGATATTTGAATAAACTTAGGAAAGTTTATTTGTACATGAAGATTGTTATTAGGGGTAGTTTCATAAGTCTTGAATGACCATTTTCTCTTGGTAAAATCTCATGGTTTCCTTTTAAGTGAAGTAGATCCAAATTGCTTGTTCAAGTTATCGCCTAACTCATTGTTTCATGTTTACGCCTATGTGAGTTGTTATGGTCATTTCGTCATGGCCTAGCCATGACCTTTGGTCCTTGTTCCAAGGTCATGAGACTCAACCTTGGTTCTAGTGATGTTTGTGGTCTTGATTATAGGTCATAAGACCCCTTTGGTCTTCATAAACCATAACCTATATGTAATGACTTTGTCTAAAAATGGGCTGTTTAGAATTTGAAGAATTTTATCACTCGGAAAGCGTTTTTAGGTCTCGAGCTTCTTTGTTCCTGAACGAAAACGTCGTTTTGGACAACTTTCGTGTTTTAACTTTTTGATGAATCGGACCAGAAGTGGGACTTTCAAAACCTAAATTTGATCAGGAAGCTATTTGGCAGTTTTGCCGGAAATCTTTGGTAATTTCAAATCGCCATAACTTTTGACTCGTATACTCGTTTTGGGTGGTTCAAATTGCTATGGTTTCCTTGTTAGGTCCTCTACTACAATATGTAATAATCAAATATCATATTTTTACCATTTTGGTCGTGGTTTTCCAAGAAAGTCACTAGTTTGCTTGTTTTAGTAACTTGTTGTAACAATCAATAACAATAACTTGTTTTGCTCACTTTTATACATCATGGACATAACTACAAGACATAATATAGCAAGAATAACATGTAAATAACATGAACATGATTATTTAACAAGAATCAAGTTAGGGTTTGGCTCACAACTTTTGGCTTTCAAAGATGAAAGGAAGTTAACATGTAAGGATAGGACATTGATAGACTTTAGCTTCACCCTTTGTAATCTATGATAAACCGAGGTTATTTGAAGATTATAACGACGCCTTCTTGAAGTCCAAAGCTATTTGAAGATTATAACGACGTCTTTTTGGAGACTTTAAAGTTATAACAACTTTTCTTAGAAAATTTCCAAGATTGAAGATCAAACACTAGTTTTCTTTCAAAAACTAGTTAACTTTCTTACAAAATATAAGAAAAGTGCCTTAGGTTTTAGGACTTGAAGGTTATAAGAAGGTGTGGTGCAAGAAATATCATGTGTTTAGCTTGGTATTTATAGGGTAGGAAAAATAGTTAACCATATATTGGGTTAGAATTTAACCATGGTTAGTTAAGACACTTGTAATGATCTAAAGGATCAATGGACAAGATCAAGCCACACCAAGGTGACTCCCCCCCACATATGGCGGTTTGGAAAGGATAAGATGACTAGATGATGAGTCTTGGTGTTATCTTGCTTAGTTTGTGCATTTTGACTCCGTAAAAAGCTAACCGTAAATGATTAAGCCTCAAAACGTAAAACCGGGTGTCGTAAAATTATGAAACTTTAAAGTATTGTTAGACATGTCCATATGTCCCATAATAAAATATAAAATGAGTGGTAGGTTCCATCGGGTGCTAAAACCCTGCTAAAAACTGGAAACACGGGTCTAAAACGCGTAATTCGCGTAAAACGCTGAATATTGCGTAAAA
This sequence comes from Artemisia argyi, assembly GCA_030686995.1. Lineage (NCBI taxonomy): Eukaryota > Viridiplantae > Streptophyta > Magnoliopsida > Asterales > Asteraceae > Artemisia > Artemisia argyi. The sequence continues at coordinate 4,852 of JARVZY010002100.1, forward strand.
TTGAGAAAAGTAAAATGTTACTTTTCTAATGTTATAAAAATGATTTAAAATGACTTATAATGTCTAGACTGGGCTCAGTCTAGTGTCGGTTGGTATTAAATGTCTTTTAGACATCAAACCGTAAGCCTAAAAATCACGAAATGACTTATAACATCAAGGGATCATTTTTGGTCAATGGAGGAGGGAAAGAATATGTTGACTTTTTCTAATAATTTGAAAACTCAAATCTTCTTAGAAACGCGTTTTGTGGTCTCACGGTTAATCGCCCAAATGGTTAAGCGTGCTCATGCGAGAGTAGTATAGGCATGGGTGACCTGCTGGGAAGTTTTTGGTCATGTTTTTCTCAGTCACGATTAATTCTCAAATAAATCATGAGTGTGTCAAACATTTTTCCGATGTGGGGTCACCTGACGGGGTTGAATTTCGTTGCGCGTAGAATTTCTGATTGACGTTTTACCCTAAAACGTGTAATTCCCTGTAATTCCTTAATAACTTTCACGAAAATGAGCTTATGAATGTCAAACTTTTAATTTGCCATTGAAATGATTTATCACTCGAGAATATCAAATAAAAATCAACTTTCGGGAAAGTTTCGGGAAAAAAAAATGAATAGTAAAAGTGAATAGTGAAATTTTCCGGGAATGGTAATTAACCTGAAATTGCGAATTATTACACACTCCACCCAACTCCATTGGATTGACTTCCAATGACTTGACAAGTTCTTGGAACTCTTCCAAATGATTTGAAACCTCCAAATTTGTGTGGAACAACACCAAATCCAAACACTCCTTTCCATAACATGTTCTTCCTATAAATTACCAACACTCATACTTCAAATTCATACCATTACCATCACTTCTCTTAATCTTATAATTCTATCTAACCAAAGTCTTGAGATGACTAAATCCAACACCTCATGCGAGTCATCAAGATCTATTAGGAAAACCGCTAGGATTAATGTAAAACCATGTTGCTTCAACAAAACCATCTAACCAAGCTCATCATCATCAAGTGATTCATCACTCGACATTTCCTCACCCATCCAAGATTCAAACTTCCTCAACCTTGCTACTCCAACACCATCTCCAAAACCGTGTAATACTAACGTAATCACTACTCTGCCACCAACTAAAACACCAAGTTATCCAACACCACATTCGGCACCAAATCGACAATCAAAACCTTCATCACCTCAATCACCAAAACTAACACCAATGGAACTTTTCCAAACACCACCAACATAACCACATTCATTTCTCGAAACCTTAGAAGACCTACCACCTAGATCATCAAACCCACCACCTTTGCCACTTTTTGACACCATTGCTCAAATGGAAACCCAACAACAACCAAGAGAGCAATTAGATCATGTATCAACCATCATTGGTAGAGCGCTTGGCTTACCGATATGCTAGACCCTCAATTTTTCCACAAGATCAAGCTCATACGCAACCACAATCATTGTTGTTCCACCCCACTTACAAAGACATTCATGATCCTCTTTACGGAGAACCAAGCTTCCGCCATTATGCTCACCAACAAGAACCACCACAAGAGCATTCCCAACACTTTGATTCTTCTCAACCATCCACATTCGCTCCATTAACCATCAATGATTCACCAACAACAAATGGAATTCCTCTTCCACCTAACTTTCCCCGCCATAATTGTGGACATTGTGAGAGAACCGCTCATATAAGTGAACGATGTCAAAAGGATATCCGTGAGCTAACATATGAAATGAGATTTATCCTAAACCACATTTTGGAGCGTCTAAATGACATCTCTCATCTACCTCAACACCCTTAGACCTTGTTTTAGAGGATGTTTCTCATTAAGGAATATGATGGTTTCCTTTTTATAGAAGTAGGACTTTATGTTCTTTGTTTCCTTTTATTTTATTTTTAAAAGTAGAATGTTATCCACCTCATTTTCTTGTCTTTGACTTTATAAAAGTCTAATTTTACATGAATTGAATTTCATTCTACTATGAGGTGTGCATTGTTGGTTGACTATTTAGGTTTTATGATTGTACTATATCTTGTTATGGTAACACATATCTTATGTTTTAGACACTAACTTTCTTTTGTAGGTTCAAAATCCATATATCCTTACTTGGCACTCCATTTAGGGGGAGTATTGTCCAAGGGGGAGCACATGCATTATTCCGCTTCGCAACTCTTCTTTCTGTTTCGACAAAAAGGGGAGAATTTATATTAAACTTGTTCTCGTCCTTAACTCTTGCATATCATATCACATCATTCATGATATTGAGTAAAACCAAGTTTAAAAACAAACTTTTAAAGACTTAACACTAGAATTAGTGATTTACTTAAAAATAAAGTTCATGTTTTGTCATCAACAAAAAGGGGGAGATTGTTAATACAAATATCGCCTAAAAATGTTATTTATATTTTACGATCTTTGCTAAGTTTTGTTAACGACAAAGTGTAAACTTTAGTTTGTAGTAAAACATGATTTTAGTGTTAGTCTTGTATAACTAGACTTTACATTTCATGTTAAACATAACATTGTTATATTTCTTAATATAGAAATTGTAACATGACATCATTGCATGCATCATGAGCATTTATGGAAAGGTTGAGTATTTGACTTTCCATAAGACTTCTTACACATTATAGAAGGTCTCTTACTCTATCTATTGTGTGTTGACTTGAAGAAGCTTGATGTGACATTGCTAGATATGGAAAGATTTCTTGAAGTCTTTGACTGTCAGACCTGGCGGAACCCTGGGGGTACAAGGGCGGAACCCTTGTTTTGGTTCTGCCAGATCCGCCAGTGTACTGGTTTGGTTAGCTATAAATACCAAGCCACTTACAAGAAATCTCTCATCACTTAGAGTCATAATTTACACATATACTCTCATTTATCTTATCTAACTCAGTAGAAACTCACTTTTGTGATTCTCTTATGTAGAAAGGAAGTTCACAAGTTCATCCGAGAAGTTACAAGTATTCAACACAATGTTGCAAGACTTGTTAGCTTTGCGTTGTGTAAACTTAGTGTAGTTTACACTTCATTTGATTGTGTATATTCAGTAGTGATTGGTTAGTATTTTAGGCCTTAATATACAAAGTGTGACGGGAGTGGTTGTACCCTTGTAAAAGAACTCGACATCTAGCTTAGTGTCGGAAATAGTGGATAGGCGACGTTAGGATTGGTTCTACCTTGAACTAGGACCCGGAATTTAGCTTTGTACCGGATAAAGTGTAAGCAACGATTGTAAAGGTTTCTTCACCGGTGAAAGGAGCTTGTTGACTAGTGCTTGAAACTCTCGAGTTGGAAACTCAAGGCGTGGAGTAGGACAAGGAAAAACAGTCCTTGTAGCCAAACCACGATAAACAATCGTGTTGTGGTTTGATAGTTTCTTTCATTATACTTGCATATTATATATTTTCTTGTAGTTTAGATCTTTGATTAAAGGTAAAGTTTCAAAAGTTAATTAACTTAAAAAGCGGTAAACTATTCAACCCCCCTTCTAGTTTTCCACACAAGATATGGGATTAACTATCTGGAGAGCTGTAAAATTGATTAACCATTCTATCACAATTTCTTGATAAACGATACAACTCTGGATATTTAATCCTTAGTGAAACGTTACCAATCCAGGTATCATTCCAAAATGAAATACGCTTACCATCTCCACACTTCCAGGTCCAGTTTTAAGGGCCTAATACTTAAAACATGGAATCCGAATGTTGTAAGTTTATCAGATCATTCCACACCTGTGAAAGTTTAGAAATATTAAGAGTGGACACATCTGTAATCAGATTATTCGGATTTGAAGAACTATAAGAATTCTATTAATACAAATAATGTCAAAAATGTTACTTACATTATTCAGTCTCTACATGTTTTGATAATCACAATATATATATATATATATATATATATATATATATATATATATATATATATATATATATATATATATATATATATATATATAAAACGATACGTAAACTTACGGTTAATAAGTTTTTGATCGAGAAAACTCGCTTACTTAACGTATCTACTACAACATCACTTCAGGTATGAACAAACTCTATGCCGATACTAGTAAGTGATCAAAGAGTTTATTTTCATAAAGCCTTAAATTTTTATGTATGACAAAACATTTTCACAAAAGTATTTTTGTGTTTTTAAAGAAATGTTTTATTAAGAAAATAAATTCAAATTTTAAATAATGTAATAGCCATATTTCCCGCCTAAAACAGTAAGGTTTTTCACAAGATAAACTTTCACCACGTCAAGACAAAAAGAGGAGCATCTGTCAGGACGGTCCCTTAGTGATAAAGGACCGTCACATATTTAAGGGACCGCCTACGCTCCTCCTGGCACCTATAAATACAGAACTATTCACTTTCAGAAAACTAAGCCTCTATGCAAAAAACTTTATGTTCTTTCTTTCTTAATTCTTTGATCACTATAACATGTTGGTATGTATTAATAAGTGATTCTCTAATCCTCTACATCAAAGTGCAAGAGAAGAACACTTGAAGTCATCAAGAATCGATGTGTTATTGAGTCTACACACAAACGTAACAAGTGTTACGATTCTATCCTTCCTCTAACTCTCTTATTTGTAAATATTGTAATATTATGTATCCTACTTGTGTGTGAGTCGTGACTAGATGTGTTAGGGTGAACTTGAACAAAGGTGATAGTCCAAGAAGTGTTGTATCTAGATTAGATCTTGCAATAGTTGTGTGTTGTGGTGTGAAGGCTAGAACTTAGTGGAGTTCTAGTGTGAAGATTAGGACTTAGTGGAGTCCGTGTGTGAAGGCTTGAATCGGGTGAAGGTTCAAGTGAACGGGAGTGCTCATTCATGTGAAGACTTGGATCGTGTGTCGATCTAAGTAGGACAAGAGTGCTTGTTCGTGTGGCCACATGGGCTTCGGTGTAGATTGGTTCTAACTAGGATTAGAACTCGACATTCCGCTTAGTGTCGTTAAACTTAGTGTAAGCTTGTGTACGGATTGCTCTGCCTGAAGGAGTGTGTTGACATAGTGATTGAAAACTCTCAAGTGTGGTACTCGAGGAGTGGAGTAGGACGAAGAGTGAGCTTTGTGCCGAACCACTATAAATCTCGGTGTCTCCTTTGGTTGTGTTCTTTCCTTTACGCTTTTCTTTACACACTTTATATTTCCACATCTAGTTAATTTGATACCACATAACTAGAAAAATCTAGTAACTTTGCAATAGAAACACAAACGGACCTAACGATGGGAAAAACGATTTTAATAAGTAAATATAAACGGTGAAACAATTCAACCGCTCCCCCCTTCTAGTTTCTACAATTGGTATCAGAGCTACGTCACTCAAGATATTTAAAGTATATTGTACTTTAAAACTTGAATCGATCTATGGATTCTGAAAGAAATCTAGAAGGGCATTCTTTAAATGAACCATCATTTTTGATAATTATAACTTTATTTAGTGGAAAAATAGATTTGAAAGTATGTGAAATCAATAGATCATGATCTTTGGCATGTCATTTCAATTGGTGATTTTCAACCAGTGGAAACGCATTTTGAAAGTCAAAACGAATTTTCAAAAGAAAGTTTTGTAAATTATAGAAGCAAAGATAATGATATATAAAACCTTCTCGAGAGTTGAATACGAAAGAATATTCTTTTGACAAATGGCAAATGACATATGGAAAAACCTTTTAAACTTTCATCAAAGGAAGATGATGATATTAGTCTTGAACTACTCTTCACTAGTGAAGAAAAGTTAGTAGATAGACTTTTAGTTAAGTTAGATACATGTACTACTAGTTCAAATGGTTTTGACGTAGATAGTGTAACACCCCCAAAATACCGCAGCGGAAGACTGTGTCACTGGGGTGCTACTTCATAATACAAAGTACAAGTTATAGAAAATGAACTCTAAAAGAGACGTTTTGAAAAGTTACCATTCGATTAATGAATTCAAAGTTACAAACATGAGATTCCAAAGTATGATACATAAATGTATACAAAATGTTTTGAATGGTAAATGATAAAAGCGTAAGTCTTCAGAATATGCAGCTTGACTCTAAGTTCCACGCACTAGCTATCGCCTTACTAACCTGAGATAAACATGCTAAAGTGTCAACACAATGGTTGGTGAGTTCATAGAGTTTGTCTTAAAACAGTTGAAAAGCCTTAAAAGAATATTCGCACAGCAAAGGCATCGTGAATCCACTCAGTTGCAAGTCCCGCCATAAGAGACTTGCAACCTGTGTGTCCACAACCCACTGCTAAAAGATAGTTTATACAATGCACCGGATTATATTCACCCAAGGTCAAGAATAGACACAAGGGCGGGGGCATCTTCCCAAATAGTACTACGTCATCCAAGGTCAAGTATAGACACAAGGGTAGGGGGCATCTTCCTATGAGTACTACCAATACCTCTCTGACAGAATAGAGTATTATGTATGCACGTAAATACGAATCTTGTATTTAAATTAAGCAAGTATAGTGTAACAAGTATGTATAACGCAATCAAGTATAATGCCAATCAAGTATAACACAATCAAGTATAAAAGTTTAAGAGTATTTGTACAAGTAAGCTAGTAGTTGAGCATGTATCTCCCCCAAAGAGTTAAAACAAGTATAAAAAGAGTAAGGGCTATGACTCACCTTAAGCTTATGTAATGAGAAATGAAAGTGGTAGTCGAATCGCGAAAGTCTCTAAGAGCAGCCTATAATAGAACGTTGCGACTTAGGTTTGGAGTAACGTCTAAGAATACGAAGAATTGCCTATATATGTCTTGCATAATGTTCATGATGTAGTACTTAGTATATAATGTAAGTCTTTAAATATAAATGGTTTATGAAACATGTATAGGTTGTATATCTCTTACTACCGTTCCGGCCGACATAATTCAGAAGTCCTGGAGTAAACGTTCGAGGAGCCAGGACACTTTAATTCGTAAATCCACAACTCATCTCGACGGCTTACTTAATGAACTCCTCACATGAGGCTCCCTACTATTGTAGTATTTGATAATATATATATATATATATATATATATATATATATATATATATATATATATATATATATATATATATATATATATATATATATATATATATATATATATATATATATATATATATAAGTTTTGATCTTTAAAAGTTATATGGTCTTTAGCCATGGGTTTGCCGTGACCTTGGTCATTGTTACCATGGTCTTGAGACTCAACCTTGGCTTTAGCCATGGTTGTGGTCTTGGCTTTAGGTCATTAGACCTCTTGGTCTTAGTAAATCATAACTATTATATAGTGACTTTGGTCTAAAAATGGGCTGTTAAGAATTTGAAGAAAATATCACTCGGAAAGCATTTTCAGGGCTCGAGCTTCTTTTAATCTGAACGAAAACGTCGTTCCGGACAACTTTCGTGTTTTAACTTTTTGATGAATTGGACTAGAAGGGTGACTTTCAAAATGGCAGAATGCAAAACAATAGGGTATAGGCAGTTTTGCCGTTTTGGTTTCGCTAACTTCTTATGGCCATAACTTTTGACTCGTGTACTCGTTTTGGGTGATTCAAATTGCTATGTTTTCCTTGTTAAGTCCTCTTTAACAGTAAGTAAGTGTCAAATATCATATTTGTACTATTTTGGTCGTGGTTCTCCATAAAAGTCACTAGTTTACTTGTTTAAATATCATAAGTTAACATATATATACCATAACTTGTTTTACTAGTTTTTATACATCATGAACATAATACAAAGACCATATATAGCATGAAAGAAACATAATAAGCATGAAAATGATATTGAGCAAGAAAGTGTAATAGGATTTCTTACAACTTTTGGCTTTCTAAAGAAAGGAAGTCAAGTATGAAACTAGGACAATAAACCTATGCTTGCAAATCCTTCACCACAACTCTTGTAAACCCTTGCTATAACACTTTTGAAAACCAATTAACTTCATCCCCTAATCACCTTGTGTAGCTCCTAATTCAACCATGGAATCACCAAAAAAACTTAAGAACTAGGTAGAGAATACTAAGACCTTGAACTTTGTAGTGTAACTTGTAGTTTGAAGATCAAAGGATCATGGTGCTAGGGATTGATGGTGTGGCATTTTTATTATGAAGAAAGGAAGAGATGAGTCTTGTATTTATAGCATGAAGAGGAGGTGCAAGGAAAGTGCCTAGGAAGGTTCATTGAGGAGGTTAGTTTTTAGGATATTTAGGAAGCTTTCTTAGCAGGTTTTACACATGTATGGATCCTAAGGCCTAAGGCATGAGATCATGACACACAAGGGATGACTCCCCCCCCCCCCCCTAAGTAGGCCATATGGTCGGTAGGGTGACTAGATGCATAAACTTGGTATTATCTAGCTTACGGAGTGAGTTTTGGTCCCGGTAATCGCTAACGGTAAGTCATTAAGTCATGAAACTTAAAATCAGGTATCCTAAAAATATGAAACTTATAAATATGTTAGAACTTATTAATATAACCTATATTAGCACATTTAATGAGTGACAAGTTCTATCGGGTTGCTTAAACGCTGCTAAAACTGGAAACGCGGGTCTAAAACGCGTAATTCGCGTAAAACGCTGAACTGGAAAACGTAAAATTCTAAAACTTTTGGAATTGTCCTAAAATGAGAGAAAATCATATTTCTATTGTTTATAATGTTTTATGGACATATCGGGATGCTGGAATGACGTTTAAACCTAAAAGTAAATCTCGGACATGGTTTCGTGATTTTTGCAGAAATGATCCGACGAGTGTCAAATTCTCGGATTATCATTAAAATAGTTTAACTTACGAGAATATGAAATAAAAATTTCGGGAGTGAATAGTGAAATGAATAGTAAAAATGAATAGTGAAATTTTCCGGGAATAGTAATTAATCTGAAAATGCGAATTGTTACAGTCTCTACCCCTTAAGGAGAACTTCGTCCCGAAGTTCAGTTGATGTTAACTACTTACGGTGTGTCTAAGGGAATTCGGGATCTCTAATATAGTGGTGTTCACTCTGATTCATCTAAGGTTGTGGTTAAGGAGTCGTATCGGCTACAATTAAGCCCACTTATTTATAACACATTACTTACATAAAGAAGCGTCCAAATTTATGTAAGTAAGGTATCATAAACTTATGGTTCGGTGATTTACAATTTCTTTATTTAAATGAAGAGGCGTCCCAATCCATTTAAATAAGGAGATTCTAAATCATCCTGCTTAAGAATTTCCGACACAAAATCCGCCTTCTGAGGCCGATAGTAAGATAATCAAGTCATCAAATCCCTAAAGCTAAGCAATAATATTATTTAACTCAAATCTTGTGTCTCATCAAACAAGAACTGTCACAAGATCAAGTTAAATAATTAGTTATTACTGAGCTCCATGTTTTTAATGACTCGGCTAATCTCTGGGGTTCCATATAATACTAAAGTCACATCATCTAACAGCGTGGAACTAAACCAATAACTAACAAAAAGCATACGCGTATGTAGTGTGTGTAAGGTAAATAAAGAGGAGAGTCTTAACGTAGATAGCAGTTATAGTCTAGGCACTAAATGAAACCTAGTTCTCTATAACCAAGTCTCTGATACCAATCTGTAACACCCCCAAAGTACCGTAGCGGAAGACTTTGTCACTGGGGTGCTACTTCATAATACAAAGTACAAGTTATAGAAAATGAACTCTAAATGAGACATTTTGAAAAGTTACCATTCGATTAATGAATTCAAAGTTACAAACATGAGATTCCAAAGTATGATACATAAATGTATACAAAATGTTTTGAATGGTAAATGATAAAAGCGTAACTCTTCAGAATATGCAGTTTGACTCTAAGTTCCACGCACTAGCTATCGCCTTACTAACCTGAGATAAACATGCTAAAGTGTCAACACAATAGTTGGTGATTTCATAGAGTTTGGCTTAAAACAGTTGAAAAGCCTTAAAAGAATATTCGCACAGCAAAGGCATCGTAATCCACTCAGTTGCAAGTCCCGCCATAAGAGACTTGCAACCTGTGTGTCCACAACCCACTGCTAAAAGATAGTTTATACAATGCACCGGATTATATTCACCCAAGGTCAAGAATAGACACAAGGGCGGGGGCATCTTCCCAAATAGTACTACGTCATCCAAGGTCAAGTATAGACACAAGGGTAGGGGGCATCTTCCCATAAGTACTACCAATACCTCTCCGACAGAATAGAGTATTATGTATGCACGTAAATACGAATCTTGTATTTAAATTAAGCAAGTATAGTGTAACAAGTATGTATAACGCAATCAAGTATAATGCCAATCAAGTATAACACAATCAAGTATAAATGTTTAAGAGTATTTGTACATGTAAGCAAGTAGTTGAGCATGTATCTCCCCCAAAGAGTTAAAAACAAGTATAAAAAGAGTAGGGGCTATGACTCACCTTAAGCTTATGTAATGAGAAATGAAAGTAGAGTCGAATCGCGAAAGTCTCTAAGAGCAGCCTATAATAGAACGTTGCGACTTAGGTTTAGAGTAACGTCTAAGAATACGAAGAATTGCCTATATATGTCTTGCATAATGTTCATGATGTAGTACTTAGTATATAGTGTAAGTCTTTAAATATAAATGGTTTATGAAACATGTATAGGTTGTATATCTCTTACTACCGTTCGGGCCGACATAATTCAGAAGTCGTGGAGTAAACGTTCGAGGAGCCAGGACACTTTAATTCGTAAATCCACAACTCATCTCGACGGCTTACTTAATGAACTCCTCACATGAGGCTCCCTACTATTGTAGTATTTGATAACATATATATATAAGTTTTGATCTTTAAAAGTTATATGGTCTTTAGCCGTGGCTTTGCCGTGACCTTGGTCATTGTTACCATGGTCTTGAGACTCAACCTTGGCTTTATCCATGGTTGTGGTCTTAGCTTTAGGTCATTAGACCTCTTGGTCTTAGTAAATCATAACTATTATATAGTGACTTTGGTCTAAAAATGGGCTGTTAAGAATTTGAAGAAAATATCACTCGGAAAGCGTTTTCAGGGCTCGAGCTTTTGTGTATCTGAACGAAAACGTCGTTCCGGACAACTTTCGTGTTTTAACTTTTTGATGAATCGGACTAGAAGGGTGACTTTCAAAATGGCAGAATGCAAAACAGTAGGGTATAGGCAGTTTTGTCGTTTTGGTTTCGCTAACTTCTTATGGCCATAACTTTTGACTCGTGTACTCGTTTTGGGTGATTCAAATTGCTATGTTTTCCTTGTTAAGTCCTCTTTAATACTAGGTAAGTGTCAAATATCATAGTTGTACTATTTTGGTCTTGGTTCTCCATAAAAGTCACTAGTTTACTTGTTTAAATATCATAAGTTAACATATATATACCATAACTTGTTTTACTAGTTTTTATACATCATGAACATAATACAAAGACCATATATAGCATGAAAGAAACATAATAAGCATGAAAATGATATTGAGCAAGAAAGTGTAATAGGATTTCTTACAACTTTTGGCTTTCTAAAGAAAGGAAGTCAAGTATGAAACTAGGACACTAAACCTATGCTTGCAAATCCTTCACCACAACTCTTGTAAACCCTTGCTATAACCCTTTTGAAAACCAATTAACTTCAGCCCCTAATCACATTGTGTAGCTCCTAATTCAATCATGGAATCACCAAAAAAACTTAAGAACTAGGTAGAGAATACTAAGACCTTGAACTTTGTAGTGTAACTTGTAGTTTGAAGATCAAAGGATCATGGTGCTAGGGATTGATGGTGTAGCGTTTTTATTATGAAGAAAGGAAGAGATGAGTCTTGTATTTATAGCATGAAGAGGAGGTGCAAGGAAGGTGCCTAGGAAGGTTCATTGAGGAGGTTAGTTTTTAGGATATTTAGGAAGCTTTCTTAGCAAGTTTTACACATGTATGGATCCTAAGGCCTAAGGCATGAGATCATGACACACAAGGGATGACTCCCCCCCCCCTAAGTCGGCCATATGGTGGATAGGGTGACTAGATGCATAAACTTGGTATTATCTAGCTTACGGATTGAGTTTTGGTCCCGGTAATCGCTAACGGTAAGTCGTTAAGTCATGAAACTTAAAATCGGGTATCCTAAAAATATGAAACTTATAAATATGTTAGAACTTATTAATATAACCTATATTAGCACATTTAATGAGTGAAAAGTTCTATCGGGTTGCTTAAACGCTGCTAAAACTGGAAACGCGGGTCTAAAACGCGTAATTCGCGTAAAACACTGAACTGGAAAACGTAAAATTCCAAAACTTTTGGAATTGTCCTAAAATGAGAGAAAATCCTATTTCTATTGTTTATAATGTTTTATGGACATATCGGGATGCTGGAATGACGTTTTAACCTAAAAGTAAATCTCGGACATGGTTTCGTGATTTTTGTAGAAATGATCCGACGAGTGTCAAATTCTCGGATTATCATTAAAATAGTTTAACTTACGAGAATAAGAAATAATAATTTCGGGAGTGAATAGTGAAAATGAATAGTAAAAGTGAATAGTAAAAATGAATAGTGAAATTTTCCGGGAATAGTAATTAATCTGAAAATGCGAATTGTTACAGATTGTGACATTGAAAAAGACCTCACAAGTAACCTTGGAAGTGATCTCATCAATGAATCTTGGAGTGATGCGGATGAAGATGACAATGTGCATATTGAATGTGAAATATGTCACAAGATTGAAACTTCAAGTGAGGTACAATCTAAAATTGAACATCTTTATTACAACCCATTTATTATAGAGTTTTCAAAATTAGAAAATGAACTTAATAATCTATGCAACATAAGTAGAAAATCTTTTTCGGGAAAAAATCTTTGAGGTCATACGAAAGTAATTTTAAAAAAGAAATTATCTTAGAAGATAAAATGTCTAGACTTGATAGTAGCATAGAAATTGATTTTGAATGTGAAATATGTCAAGACTATAAAGATGAAATTAAGAAAGCTAATGAAATGGCTAACATACTATCTAGATTTGAAAAGAGCTTTAAATTACTTAAAAACTTGCTAAATAGTCAAAAGACATTTGGAGATAGAACCGGCTTAGGTTATGAATCGGGTGAATCCTCAACAAGCAAGTCTAAACAAATCAAATTTGTAAAACCTCTTAGACAAATCTAAAACTAGTTGTTTTGAAAACTGAGTCCTTAAAACAATGGTCATCACAAATGAATGTTAAGAAAACCGTCATTAGTGAAAACTGTTTAGAAATAGGAATAATGTGTAAAGTAACATTATTATTCTTTTTCGACATCCACACCATATGCATATGTGTGCAATGGATGTCTTTGTTGGGATTTATACTTGAGTTGATATTGACAAAATATGAAAGATGAAGGACTTATGATGACAAAGTGAAGAATGCAAAAGACAAGGGACTTGCTATACAAAGAAGTTATTTCAATATAGTCCTTCGTAGTATTTTGTAACCCTAGTTCTCTATTATACAAAGAGAATACAGGGAATAGGTTATTTGTACCTACAAGATGTAAAGTTCAGTAAAAAGCATGTGTGTGTACAGGTGTTTTATGGGAAAACACCTAGGAAAGTTTGGTATTAGCCTCAAGGATCATTGATCCCTGTTAGAGTGTAACCGTGCTATACTTGATCACATAGCATTGGGGCTTATTGTATTGTTAGAGTAGAGATGATGACGAAGAAACCTTGTTAATAATAACAATTGTGTTTTGATTATTCCGCTGCTTATTGTTATTGTTATTATTATGTCCTACACAGCCTAGATCAGTTATCAACAGTCTTTGACTAACCATCTCGGACCCATGAGAAACTAGGTACCAAGTTTCCTTGCAAGTTATGTTTTTAGGTGTATAAGGGAAGCTACTTGTGGATACGAATCTACATCCACACTTTTATCACACATGAGAAGAATCCTCAAAAAATCGAATCTTGCATCTCTCACAACACATATCGCAGTAATGTATCATTAAGGATAGCTAGCGGCCAAGGTATGCTTTCTTACAACCTTGTCTATGATGCTTGCTATGTGCTTATGTGCTATGTATTAGTTAAGTGCATATTGCTATGCTAAATAATTCTTGCTATTAGATGTTTTGTCTAATTGCTTATCCTTCATATGATTTAAGCAATTATTTTAAAATAATGGTCTTACCATAACCATTATATCGACTTCTTGCGTCTATCAATCACTATGGATGATGCACACTTTTAACATTCTCTACATCTCTTCTCTTCTATATTTCTCGTCTATGAACTCTACTTGGTGTTGACATGATTGACTTCTAGCCTACTCGATGCAAGTCTCGTATTTGAATCTCGCCTTGCTCCCATCTCCCACATTTCTTCTGCTTCGACTCTATTCCCACTCTTAATTTAGAGTGTCATCAATATCGAGTCTCTTCTATTTCTTCTGTCTCGATTCTACTCAATACCCATTCCTCAGCCTACTCATTCGTATTATGTCTATTCCATGTCTAGAAATCCCAATCTCATTTTTTTAAGTGTCCTTAAGAAAAATACATTAGTTAAAATCTAAAACTCTAAGTGTTTTCAAAAACTAGTCAAAAATCCCATCACCCGTCACCCTTACTAGCGATGGTCCTTTATCATTGGGCGGTCCCATATCGATAAAGAACCGTCTAGTATTTTTAGGCGTCACCCCCGTTTTTCTTATTTGTCTCAGTAAAATTAAACCAAACACACCCCTTGTGCAGCAGCAGTTGCCAAAAACCAACCAACACTCCTAAATAATTAGTCACACAAATCAAACTAAAATCAAAGGATTTAAATTCAAGATCATCCACCAATCTTGCATAGTAACCATCTATTGTAAGTTAATTTAACCCAATTATTTCTTAATTCGGATTTAGGGTTCATATGAACATAAAATTGTAAATTGGGGATTTTCGATTAACAACTATAAGCATTAAATCTTAACAATGTATCACTAATAACACTTGAATTGACGTGTGAATTGATCTAATTAGTCAATTTTGAAAAAGGTTCAAAAATAAGATTATCCCTAATCCGAATGTGTTGTCATTAATCATGTTTGGAAACATAACAAAAACGTAATCATGCATTGTTAATACATATCAAAAAAGTTTTCATAACCATGCATAAACATAAGTTGAAATTTTACTAAGATTTATTGTGTCTTGTAATAATCGAACTAGAACTCTTTCGGCTCTAAAAAGACATTAGAAAACCTGAAAAATGTTTATCATATTAATGTCTTGATTGTTATTCTTATAGGTGTAAACATGCCACACATATTCGACTTTGATCTTCACCTTACCCACGCATATATCCCAAAAGTCTCTTTAGAACCCTATACACCACCCGAATTTGTTCAAAGCTTCAGAGATGTTGAGTCTCGTTACATCCATGAAGGTCGAACTGTCGATCCTTTATATGTAGCTCACAAAGATATTGATAGAGCTTTTCAAATAATAGGCTTTGAGTGTCTTCTCACTATTAATGAGCCTATCTATCCTCGTTTCGTACTAGAATTCTTTAGTGAAGTCAAAATCAAACGTATTCAAGATAACTCTATACATCTTGCATGTAGGATAGGTTACTTCGGGTTTCCACTATCACTCGAAGAATTTGCTCAAATCCTTGGACTTCCATATCATGGGCAATGTGCCTATTCGGAAGAACTTGATCTTAACTCCCTTCTCGAAAATCGAGAGCAAGAAGGTCCATATCGGACCTATATTCCTTCTCAAACTCAGTTAATCAACTCGCTCTGTAACTCACCGGATGTATTCTATCCTAATAGAATTCACCTATGTGAGCTCCGTTGTTTTCTTCAACCCATGGCTGTTATTCTACAAGAAAATGTGTTGGGTCTAGTAAAAGATCATGAGTATATACCTGCAAGTGTTGCTCACATGCTTTATTACATTCTCACTAGACAGCCATACAATCTTGCTTATTTCTTCGCTATGCGAATCATGCATCTCAAGGACTATGATAATAAATCTATGCCTTATGGGATGTTCCTAACCCGTCTCTTCAATTACTTCATGAGAATATATCCATACCTCCAAAATAATCACTACTACCTTAGAAATCGAGTCTTAGAGCCCATAACTAGACCACATATAACATCCTTCATAACATCTATAAGAACACGCATTTATGGTATGACAAGTGTGAGACACATCAAAGGAGAGTAATTGAAGTCAAAAAGGGAAGGTACCAAGAAGTCACTTGATGAATGCTCAAGATTGTTAATGATTGTCTTATATTATTTCCTGTTCTAATGACATATGTTTCTTATGACATGATTGTATTAATGAGTGAATGCATGTTACTTGACTTAATTATATTATGGATAATTTGATATTTACCTTTTGAACATATTTGTATTGATAACATGCTAAATGCTTCCCTTTTAGTAGCATGATTGTCAATTTGATGTTTGCATAAGTATCGTCTCTATATGATGAGTCACAACTACATGTTTGTAGAAATGAAAAACTAGGCAAAAATCTGCAAACCTACTGTCGATCGTCCCTTATTGAGTTGCCGATCCCTAAGTCACGGATTTTTGCACTGTTGCTCATTTTCTACAAATCCTAAACCTATTACATGATTATCACCACCATTTCCATGTTTAGTTAAACAAGCATATGTGCTTAAATATTCCTAATGCATGCTTTGCCCAAACCATAATCATCTTTGATTATTTAAACTCTTCTTCTTCATCATCTTCATCTTCATTAAATCTAACTTCCTTCTCATCTTCAACAATGAGTTCTCCCTCAACCTCATTGTCTCTCTCAAACAAAAGGCCTAATATCACTCTCATCCTACCACAATCAAACCCAAACAAAAGGCCTAAGATAACCATCATTCCACCACAAATGGAACATCCTTCTCTTCCTCTAAAACATCATCTTCCTCAAGGCCAATCTCATCACCTTTCTCATCATTAATCAAAAACCTATCACCCTTGCTTACTCAATCTAGCTCGGGTGCATACACTCCATTTGTGAGCAACTTGTCTCCTTCTCTTACGCCTCCATGTTCTCCAAATCAAGCCAATATCTCACCAAATGGGCCATTAGACCATGCTCCTCCTACTTCACCACCTTCTCCTATCATGGGGTATCCTATTCCCCACAACCTTGTGAACAACCATCCTATGAGTTGTGCATGCTGCTTTCACAACTTTCATCCCATCTCATCTCTAAGAGATGAACTTCATACTATGTTTTGTCACCTTGAGTATCTTCTTTCTCAACCTATCATGCAACCAACTCCTCTTGCTTCTATGCCACCTTCGGCTCCACCATCCTCTCCACCTTCCTATCCTCCATCTTCAAACTAAACATCTCTATATGTTTAGTTAAATAATCAAGACGACAATCTTTTGGCCCAATCATGTTCTAGGAAGTTAGGATTTTTCTAGAAATAGCTTGTAGGATTATGTGAAGATTGTATGATGTATGAATCTATGTGATGTTTTCTTATGAATGAATGTATTGTGATGATATTATGTTGTGTTATTTATAATGGTTGTCTTTAAAATGTCATGTTAACCAACCTTAAAAATGGGAAAATACTAAAATCACAACACAACTGTAAAATAAGATGCCCACTGGCGGCGGTCCCTTATTGCATCGGCGATCCCTTATCTTTAAAGGACCGTCCAAGGATTTATAGGACCGTCCCAAGTAAGGGCTATCAAGGTGGTTTCTCTTCTCTTCCTTGTCTGCTTCATGCTTTATCTACCTGATTTCACCCTTCTATTATAACCTTCTATCTATCTTGTTTCTCTTCTCACCTTTTCTATATTCTTCTATATATGTGTTTGTGCTTTGTCTTCTAACTTGTTTTTATACCACAACACCATAGCTCGATTCCCCAGTGACCTCATCAATGGGGAGCACTAAGCAAGGGGGAGCTTTTATATACTGTCGACTTCTTTCCTTCTACTCATCGACGAAGCCTTTGTGATTCTATAAAAATGGGGAGAAGTGAACGAAAACTCATTAAAAATTTATGAACACGTAAATTTACCTAACATGGGTTTATATTTTATAATCATCAAAAAGGGATAGATTGTTAATACAAATAATGTCAAAAACGTTACTTGCATTATTCGGTCTCTACATGTTTTGATAAACACAAAATATAAAAGCACGATACGTAAACTTACAGTTAATAAGTTTTTGATCGAGAAAACTCGTTTACTTAACGTATCTACTACAATGTCACTTCAAGTATGAACAAACTCTATACCGATACTAGTAAAGTGATCAAAGAGTTTATTTTCATAAAACCTTACATTTTTATGTATGACAAAACATTTTCACAAAAGTATTTTTGTGTTTTTAAAGAAATGTTTTATTAAGAAAATAAATTTAAAATTCAAATAATGTAACAACCATATTTCTCGGCTTGTAGAGAAGTATACAGAAAGATAGAGAGATTTACATATGGCTTTCCTTGACCTAGAAAAGGCATACGATAGTGTCCCACGAGAGTTGATTTGGAGGACTCTAATTGAAAAAGGGACCCCCAAGGAGATACGTAAGAGTCATTAGGGATATGTACGAGGGGGCAAAGACCCGAATACGGTGCTCGGTGGGGTTCACTGATTTTTTCCCGATGGAAGTTGGACTTCACCAAGGATCAGCCATTAGTCTTTACCTCTTCACCTTGATTCTCAATGAGATATCACGAGGGATATAAGAGTGCATCCCTTGGAGCATGATATTCGTAGACAATATTGTGTTGATTGCAGAATTAGTCTAAGGGTTAAACTACAGACTGGAGCACTGGCGAGAGGCATTGGAAGACAATGGTCTTCGGGTAAGCAGAGAGAAGACTGAATACATGAGGTGTGATTTCGGTAGCAACGAGATCGGCCACAATGAGGAGGAAGTTCGTATCGATGACAAGATTCTTCAACCAAAGGAGTCTTTTAGATATTTGGGCTCGGTGTTACACAAATCAGGAAGGATAGACGATGACATTACCCACCGTATTAGAGCAGGATGGGCGAAATAGAGGGCGTCGTCAGGAGTACGCTATGATAAGAAAGTCCCCTATAAGCTTAAGGGAAAATTGTATAAGGTGGCGATCAGACCAGCTATCTTGTACGGGTCTGAATGTTGGCCTATCACTAAAGCTCAAGCTAACAGAGTGGAAGTGGCAAAACTAAGAATGCTAAGGTGGATCTGTGGTAAGACCATGCTTGACATGATCCCGAATGGAGTTTTCAGAGCAGAACTTGAAGTTGAATCTATAATCTCGAAGATGCGAGAAGGAAGGTTGAGGTGGTTCGGTCATGTCAGGAGGAGGCCACAATCAGCACCGGTAAGGAGAGTCGAATCGCAGATGGTAGACGGTTTGAGAAGGTGGGAAAGACCTAAGATTAGGTGGGAAGATAGACTTAGGCTAGACATGAAGGAGCTTCTCTTGTCTGAGGACATGATCTCAGATAGGAATGCATGGAGATCTAGGATTAGATCTAGCGGGTAGTTTTTCGGATGGGTGGTAGGAGGTGGCCTTTGCATTTGGGTCTTTTCTCTTCTCTCTCTGTTGCCTTACACTTTGCTTTTTAGGTTTAGTCTGCCCCTTTGCTCTGTAGGTTTGGTGGTTCCTTTGCTCTTACCTTTTTAGGTCTTTAGGAGGCTAGTGGCATTTCTTTCTCCCTTTGCTTTGCCTTAGCTTTAGCCCCCTTACGTTGCCCTGCTTTACTTTTGTGCTGTTCTCCTTGCCTTTTGCTTGCTTGCCTTTGCGTTTCTTGCTTTTGTTTGTTTGTTATGGCTTCTCTTTCTTTGTTTCTCCTGCGGTGTTTTGCTCTTTGCTTTATGTCCCCTCTGTCTTTTTTTCCTCTTGTTGGTTTCTTGCCTTTCTATCTTTTGCCCTCCATGCTTTGTTTGCTTGCTTTGCTTGTCTTGCCCCTTGTTTTTCTGTTCGGTGCTATGTTTTTATATGTTTGTATTTTGTCCTTGGCCCCTTGTTTGATGGTTCCATGCGTTTCTGCTTGGTTTGCTTAGCTTTCCCTTTTGTCTTCTATTTGCTTTTACTTGTTATTATCTTGTTCCTTGCTCTTTTTTTGGTTCTTTATCACTCGAACTTGTGCACATGCCGGAGCTCTCCCTGGAAGCACTCTATCTACTCCTAGGTTTTACCTAGGGTAGGGGTAAGATCTGTCTACATTTCTACCTCCCTCATACCTCGCTTTTGCGGGATTGGGTATGTTGTTGTTGTTGTAACATGTAACACCCCCTAAATTCGATTAACGACAGTGGAAGACTTAACGGGGTATTACGTAGTGGATCTTTGTCATAATCATAGGAAACGTTTTGAAAACACATTTTATCATTCATTTAAAATATTCTAAGTACAGAAATCATTTTGGAAAAACCAGTCATATCTTCATAGATATGTTTTATTTAGGTGAATGATAAAGAAAACGTTTACTTAAAAACCCGTGGCCGGGTTGATGCCCTTCTCCGTGCCTTGAACTTCCATGCCTTAATTACCTGAGATAACATGCTAAAAGTCAACAAAAGTTGAGTGATGTCCATAGGTTTAAGTTTAAAGCTTGAACACAAGTAAAGGTGTTAATTGTATCGATAACCAATTAACGAGTTTAAAAATCAAGTTTGTTATTGCATTAAGCTCATGACACGCAACGATTTGACAGGCATCAATGTGTGATGTAAACTAATATAAAGGGTGCCCTCAGGATAGGTCTTTGCCATTAACCTATGAGTTTGTTAAATACTGTGCGCCTAGTCGCTCATCCTAGCTAAACTAAACGGGGATTTTCAGTCCCAAATAGATCTATTCCCAAATATTTACGTTCACTCGCAAGTGATTAAGGTTCATGATCGAGGGGATTTTGGCAATAGCTACTTAAGCAATAAAAACATCAGGCATAGCATACAAAAAAGCTTGTGTTCGGGTTTGTAGCATGTATCTCCTCACAAAAGAGTTTAAAAGTTTAAAGAGTGTGCTATGAACTCACCTGGGTTGCTCGGTAGTAATAGTATCGTAATTCAAATGATAGGTGGAAACAGCTTCGACACACAACCTAAATAAAATATGGCAAGTTTAAGAGTTTGATAGTCTAAGTTCGGTTTATCGCAAAAGTTGTTTATTATGGTGTATTGTTTGTTTAGTTGAATTGTAGCAATTAAACGTGCATGTTTAAATGCCTGAAGTTCAGGAAAAAAGTTATATTTCAGAATATAACTCGTGAGTATGTTTTCGTTTGACGAAGTATAGAGATTGTTGAAAATGAACGAGGTCGGTGGTTGGTAAAACCAAATTCGGGTTTAAGCTTTGGTTAATCGTTTGAATATATATATTTGTCATAGTTATTTGTCATAGTTATTTCGGGTTTAAGTTTAAAACCAAATTCGGGTTTAAACTTGCATCAACTTACTCTAAACACTACTCCTATTTCGTTGGAACGATCCAAGAATCAACTTTATCCATCTACACTTCATCAATGGCAACTCAACAAGACATTCATGCAGCCGGTGCGGAAAACTGACCTCCAATGCTTGAAAAAGGTGGATATCTCCCATGGACAAGCCGCATGCTTCGTTACATCAAAACAAAGGATAACGGTCACCTTATGATCAAATCCATAGAAAACGGTCCATTTCAGCCAAGACAAGTTCAAATTCAAGGTAATCCAAATACAACACCTCCTACTGAACCATTCATGCGTATACAAATAGAAGCAGATTACACTGATGAAGACAAGACGCAGATCAAAGCTGATGATATGGCAATGCATTTAATCCAACTTGGATTACCACGGGAGATCTTTGCTGCGGTCGACAGCTGCGAAACTGCTTATGCTATGTGGGAACGTGTTAGAAGAATATGTCATGGAACAGAAATTGGACAACAAGACGTTGAGAACAAACTTCTTACTGAATGGGAGAACTTTACATCCACTAAAGGTGAACAGATTGAATCTTACTACACAAGGTTTTGCACTTTGATGAATGAGTTAATCAGAAACAAGTTGACACCACGAACAATTGCAACAAACATCAAATTCCTCAATAACCTTCCTGAAGAATGGGGTCGTTATGTTACAATTGTCAATCAAACAAAGGATTTACATAATGTGAATTATGATCAACTCTATGATTTTTTGAAACAAAACCAAGCTGAGGCTAATGAAGTAAGGAAAGAAAGATTGGCAAAGAATCATGATCCTCTCGCATTAATTGCTAATACACCAACACCATTACCCGTGCACACTCAACAACCATCATCATCTTCCATTCACAACTACATTCAACAACCAACACCGGTCTACCAACAACAGTTCTACCAACAACAACAACAAGTTATTCCACAACAGCAATACCCATACTTCCAAGAACCAGAATTCACTGACAATGATGAAGCTGCTGCAGCATTGACACAAGCGTTTGCTTTTCTGTCAAAGGCATTCCAAGGACGCTATTCTACACCAACAAACAACAACCAAAGGATTTCATCGAATACTCGCAACAGGCAGATCGCTCAGCCGAGTTTATATATGGGCAATAGAGGCCAAATGGTTGGAGTTTATGGGAATCAGCAAGGATATGCTACTGGGTTTAATATGGGCAATCAGAATATGCAGAATGCAGGTCAGTATGCAGGGAATCAGTATGGTCAGAATGCTGGGAATCAGTTGGGTCAGTTTGTTGGAAATCAGAGGGGTCAGAATGTTGGTAATTAGGCAATGGGTAATCAGAATAGAAATGTTGCAGCTCCAGTAGTTGGGAATTTGGGAAATGTGCATCAGGGTAATCCGGTTTTCAACTGTCAGGGTGTAGGTCATATGGCAAGGAACTGTCCTACTAAGCCAAACAAGAAAGATATAGCGTACTTGCAGAAAGCAGTGCTGTTGGCACAAAAGAATGAGGCAGGATTTCAGTTGAACGCAGAGGAGAATGACTTTATGGCTCTTATGGATGACATGGAAGACAAAGAGGATATCGATGCGAACTGCATATTCATGGCAAATCTTCAGGAAGCTAAGTATGACACGGATTCTGACACACTTCCTGTTTATGACACCAATGCACCATCTGAGGTATCAAATTTCAACACATGTCACAATAATGATATATTTGATATGTCTCCTCATGAGGAACAGCATTTTGAGAAGCAAGCATCCACTTATGATACATTCCTGGACACGCCAAGTAGTAGCAATACTCCTTCAGCGACTCCAGATGTGAATCATAATGGAGGCTTCGTTTCACAGCATGCTGAGAATGATGAGGAAACACGTGCTTTGTTTGAATCATTATTGAATAATTGTCGTATTCAAATTGAGAATGTGAAAAAGGTCAATCGCGAATGTTAAATTGACCGCTGAGCTTGAGAGTTACAAAGAAAACGTTAAAGCTTTTGAATTTCATAACAAAAGATTGTCTGAATTAGAAACTGGTTATCAAAATTCCGTTTCAAGGGAACAACAATTGCAACTCAAGTTTGATACACTTGATGTTAATTCTTTCAAAAAGATAAAATCTTTAAACGCGGAAATTTCTGATTTACAAAACCAACTTTCTAAACAAAAAACAGCTTATACCAATCTTGAAAAAGAAAGGGATGAGTTGAAAAAGGATTTTGCAAAGAAAGAAGACAAACTTTTGGAAGAAATCGTAGAGTCAGAACACATGATTGCACATCTAGAAGAATTAGTGGTTAAGTCGGGTCAGTCAAGTCAAACAATGAAAGTGATTTCAAATCAAACTAATCCGATTTATCATACGAAACATAAAATGGCTCTTGGTAACAACACCCCTTGTAATCTCAAGAAAGCTCAGCAAGAACAGAATGTTTTGTACAATGGTAATGTGATTTACACCAAACATGATCCTCCCATCGTTCGGGATTCTGTGCAAACGATAGAACATGTCGAAGAGAGCATAAATAAAATGAAACAAAAGGATTTGAAACCCATTGATTACAATAAATTGAACAAACTTTCGGGAATTACTTTTGTTCTACAAAAAGAACCATCTGTGTTTTCCATAAAACGACCATTTTCAAAAATGTTTTCTAAGAAAGTAATTGCTTCCAAATCTCTTTCAAAAATAGAACAAATGTCTTCTAACAACACTTTTAATACAAGTGAGGCTAGAGACATTCTGGATGACGTTAAAAAGAGAATTCAAGAACTTCAAAATATTGTTGCTTCTAAAACTACAATCAATATTAACAACTGGCATTCCAGTTTTCATATTGAGCAAAAAAAAGTTTTTGAAAATGAAATTACTATCCCACTGAATAACATCAGTGCGAGGGTAATCCATTTTGAACAAGCTTTCTTAAAAGAAACGGCCGACTTTGTCATGGACCACAAATCCCTGGTAAACGAAGCTAATGATACTCGTGAAAACATGAATGTTTTGGAAAACCTAAATGATTCTCTCTTCGAAGCTGTTATGACCACTGACATTATGTCCATCATTTTACAAACATATTCTGTTCAAGACGATGAACGACTAAGAGCTGAGACCTCCGCAATTGTTTCAAAATATGAAAATGCTCTTATAAAGCTTGAAAAAGAAAATGTGTCATATTTCAAACAACTTGATCGAAAAAAGGAAGAATGCAAGTATGACAAATTGTTGTATGAGCGTGACTTAAAGAACATGAAAGAGCAAAATGATCTTTTGAGGGCTCAACTTGAAAGTCAAAAAGGAAAGGGTGAGGAAACTAAGTTTGCAAAACCATTGACTTCGGATAAAACAAATTTTTCAAACACGGTTCAAAAACCAAAAATGTCAATTTCACGGTTTGCTCCAAAATTCGATGAGAAAAAGGATTTGACAAAACCAGTCACTCCAACACCCTTGCCTATGAAAAGTGAAAATGTTAAGATTGTTGATAAAGGAAAAGCGGTTGTCGAAACACCAAAAGTGATAGCACCTGGCCTTTTTAGGATTAGTCCCACTAGTGTGCCTGCCTCCACATCTAAGACAAATGCGTGCAAAAAGGATAATTCTAAAGAGTCTAGTGATGCTAAAAAGGACAACAATATAAATCCTAACGCGTGTGCCTTACCTTCTACAGGATTAGAAAGCACCTCTAGGAGCAGCAGACTAATGCCTAAGAGCAATACAAGGAACAATAGAGTCTCGCCTGCATCTAAGAGTAGTAGCAAGAATAAAGTTGAAGAAGTAGAAGAACACCCTAGGAATTTATTGCTTTTTAATAAGAAACATGATTCATCTGAATGTAATGTCGAAAGTATTGGTTCTAATGCATGTAATGACTCTGTTTGTTTAATATGCAAGAAATATTTAATTAATGATGTTCATGATGAATGTGTTTCTAATGTGAATGTTACGCCTGAACAGAAGAATGTTCTAAAAAGACCTAGTGCTAGATGTAGATCTATAGAAAGATTAGTTGCACGATTTAGGACTAACACTATTAGTCGAATGCCTAGGAACTACCTTAAGTTTTGTATGTGGATTCCAACGGGTAGAGAGTTCACTCTTAAGAACGGCAAATTAGAAATAACTCAAGCTAAACAAGTAGCAACTGTCTATGAGTGTGATTCTGATTTTACTCCTAACCTCACGGAACCAAATTCAAAACGGTTTCCAAATACAAACTCTTCTGTTCTTGGCAGGTTATCGAAATATGTCTTTGGATCGTCGACTCGGGTTGCTCCAAGCACATGACCGGGAATTTAAAGCTGCTGATCAATTTTGTCTGGAAATTCATGGGAACTGTACGATTTGGAAATGATCATGTAGCAGCTATTCAGGGTTATGGAGAACTTCGGTTTGAGAATTATTTAATCACTCGAGTTTACTACGTCGAAGGGTTGGGACACAACTTGTTTTCAGTTGGGCAGTTTTGTGATGCTGATTTAGCAGTTGCATTCAGGAGAAACACGGTTTTTATTCGAAATTTGGTTGGTGATGATCTCTTAACTGGTAATCGTGGTACAAATTTGTATGCTATCGACATCAACCAAATGGCTTCTACATCACCAATTTGTCTTATGACAAGGGCAACCGAAACTAAGTCCTGGCTGTGGCATAGACGTTTATCCCATCTCAATTTCGACACCATCAACAAGTTAGCCAAAGACAACATCGTCACCAGACTTCCTAAGTTCAAATACACCAAGGAACACCTATGTCCATCATGCGAACAAGGAAAAAGTAAAAGAGCATCATATAAACCCAAAACCGTACCTAGTTCGGAAGCAAGGTTACATATGTTGCACATGGACTTATGTGGCCCAATGAGAGTTGAAATCATTAATGGGAAAAAGTATATTCTTGTTATTGTTGATGATTATTCAAGATATACTTGGGTAAAGTTTTTGAGATCTAAAGACGAAGCACCAGGCATCATCATCACCTTTCTGAAGCGTATTCAAGTTCTACTTCAAGCTCCAGTAAGGATTATAAGAACAGACAATGGCACAGAATTTACAAACCAGGAGTTAAGAACTTACCTTGAAGATGTTGGAATCACACACCAAACATCAGTTGTTAGAACTCCACAGCAGAATGGGGTAGTTGAAAGAAGAAACCGAACTCTTGTGGAAGCTGCTCGCACAATGCTGATTTTTTCTAGTGCACCTCTATTCTTATGGGCTGATGCTGTAGCCACTGCTTGTTTTACTCAAAACCGATCCCTAGTCCATCCGAGATTCAATAAAACCCCATATGAGCTAGTGAACAACCGTAAACCTGACATCTCTTACCTTCACGTGTTTGGCGCTTTGTGCTATCCGACGAATGACAGAGAAGATCTAGGGAACTTAAAAGCTAAGGGTGATATTAGAATCTTCATTGGATATTCAGAAAACTCGAGGGCATTCAGGGTGTATAATAGACGAACAAAAAGGATAATGGAGACGATGAATGTGAAGTTTGACGAGATTTCACAAATGGCTTCTGAGAGATACGCTCTAGAACCCGCGCTTAATCTGATGGCTTCTAATCAAAACGGATTAGGACCCGCACCAAACCAGCAGACTTCTGGACACATCAGTTCAGGACTCGTACCTCAAGGAGCTCAGTCAACAAACACGGATAAACCTTCAGAACAAGAACTGGAAAATTTCTTCGAGTTAATGTTTAATGAATACTATGGTGGAACTTCGACTAATGCATCTCATCAACATTCCACTGCACCTGCTCAAAACCATCAACCACCACCACCATCACAAGATGCATCTACTACAATCGAAGCTGAAGCACCAACTACATCAACATCATCTACATCTACTCAAGCAACTCCAGTACTTGAAACTGTTCAACCAAGAGTTGATGAGCAAAACCAAAACACAAATTTTCAAGAAGAACCAACAAATAATTCAAACGATGTTGCGTTAGAAGAAGAAGAAGTATTTGAAAACCCATTTGCAACAGACTCTGCTGAATCTTCTTCTAGGTTACAAGAACCATCTACCACACATTCGTTACACCCAAGGTAATCTTCTACGTTTCAATGGACAAAAGACCATCCAATGGAACATGTTATTGGTGAACCTTCAAAGCCAGTTCAGACAAGGAGACAACTTGCCACCGATCTCGAATTGTGCATTTACATTTGCTCAATCAGCCTCAAAGAACCAAAGAACATTCGGGAAGCAATGGCAGAAAACCCTTGGATTGAAGCGATGCAGGAGGAATTTCTTCAATACCTGTTACATGATAGTTGGGAACTTGTTGAACGACCACTTAACAAACGTGTTCTTGATCTCAAGTGGTTGTGGAAGAACAAACTGGATGAGGAAATGACTGTTATTCACAACAAAGCTCGTCTCGTGGCTAAAGGTTATCCACAAGAAGAAGGGATAGACTTCGAAGAATCATTCGCGCCTGTAGCTAGACTTAAAGCAGTCCGGATTTTCTTAGCCTATGCAGCTCACAAAAACATCACAGTCTATCAGATGGACATTAAGACTGCTTTCTTAAATAGAACTCTGAAAGAAGAAGTGTATGTGAGTCAGCCAGAGGGATTCATCGACAAAGATCATCCAGACTACGTCTACAAGCTTAAGAAAGCAATTTATGGTTTAAAACAAGCTCCAAGAGCGTGGTATGACGAACTATCATCTTTCTTGCTTAAAAACAATTTCACAAAAGGAACGGTTGATGAAACCTTGTTTATCAAAAAATTCAAAGATGACATTTTGATCGTTCAAATTTACGTGGACAACATTATTTTTGGATCAACCAATCCTAACCATTCAAAACATTTTGAAAATCTCATGAAAAGCAAATTTGAAATGTCCATGATGGGGGAACTAAAATTCTTTCTTGGTTTACAAATACATCAATCCCCTCGTGGTATTTTTATCAATCAAGCTAAATATACAATAGAGATTTTGAAAAAACATGGAATGGAAAACTGTGATTCTGTTGGTACACCAATGGTCACTTCACCAAAAATAGGTGCTGATTTGTTTGGGAAACCCATCAATCCGAAAAAATATCGGAGTATGATCGGTTCTCTCATGTACCTAACTGCTAGTCGACCCGATATTCAATTTGTTGTTTGTTTGTTAGCACGGTTTCAGGCAAAGCCTACCGAACTTCATCTCAAAGAGGTTAAACGGATCTTTCGGTACCTACGAAGCACCATTAACATGGGACTTTGGTATCCGAAGGATTCGGGGTTTCATCTAACAGCATTTTCAGATGCAGACCATGCTGGTGATCAAGTTACAGCAAAGAGTACATCAGGTGGAGCACAATTTTTGGGTGAAAAGCTAGTAAGTTGGTCGTCAAAGAAACAGGATTGTACTGCACTTTCAACCGCCGAAGCCGAGTATGTGTCTCTATCTGTGTGTTGTGCCCAAGTTCTTTGGATGCGGACACAGCTCACAGATTATGGCTTTACGTTTGACAGAATACCTATGTATTGTGACTCAAAAAGTGCCATAGCCATCTCGTGCAATCCCGTACATCACTCTAAGATGAAGCATATCAAAGTCCGCTACCATTTCATCAAAGAACACGTGGAAGAGGGTACTGTTGAATTATTTTTCGTTAAGACTGATTATCAACTCGCCAATCTATTTACTAAAGCCCTTCCAAAAGAAAGGTTTGACTATTTAGTTCGACGAATTGGCATGCGAAGCGTAACTCCTGAGGAGCTAGAACGTCTTCTCGAATCTTCTTGAAAAAGTTTTCAAAATCGCTTCGCTGTAAATTTTTTGAAAAACAAAATACAAAATTTGAAAAACCAACAAAAACAAAATACAAAAATATAAAATTTTCAAAAAATACAAAAACAATATAAAATCAAAAAATCCAAAAATATTCTTCTCACGACATGTCTCTCGTATAAATCAATATTCTGTACGTTTCTAGAAATGTCATTCAACAATTATACGGACATGTACAGATGCTTGAACGGGAGTTCTTTTATATGTTTTTCTAAAACATGTCGTTTCTCAAAAAAAAAATCTTCACTATGGCTTTCGTATACTTCAGTACGAAACCCGTACTTAAATGATGACTTCTGATTATTTTTCAAATCAAGGACTCGTACATTCAATGACGAAATCTTTTTCAAAAAGTTCGAGTCTAAACAAACGAAAAAGATTTCAAGCATAAACTCGTTTTCAAACAAAATTCTTGAGCACTTTTTCAAGATTGTTCAAAAGATTTCTCAAAATCTCTCAAAATTTGTGCTCAAGACAACTCCCTCTAAACCCTTAATTGATTTTAAAATGTGCTATCATTAAGGGGGAGTATAAAAACAAAAATGTTCCAAATTCATGCAAAATAGAATCTGTCTATCTCTCCAAAAGCTTTTTCTTAAACAGTTGATATCAAAAATATCATGATATGCTATTTTTGAGGAGGAGAAGACATGATTAAAATGTGATCAAAGATATTTAAAGTTTGTGACTGAATCTCAGAAGAGCTCGACTCAGAAAGTACCAATGAATTGACGAAGCTTAAAATGTCAGTAATCGAAAAGACTTGTCCTGGACGGGTAATAATTTCAAGCTTGTCTAACTAGTGATGTAAGCGTGTCTCGAATAGGACTTGTCTGAGTAGAATGTACCGTATCGAGAGACTTTCTTTGGACTTGACTAGGACGGGTAATAATTTCAAGCTAGTCTAACTAGTGATGTAAGCGTGTCTCGAATCGGTCATGTTCGCTGAAAGTGGATCAATTCAAAAGTGCAAACTCCTCAAGCATGTGCAAATTTCTTAAAAAATACATGAGCACATGTGAAGGGGGAGTCCTTCAAAAGAAATGCAAAACTCTCGAAGTGTCAACAATGTGTTTTATTATCATAAACACTTTGAGATATTTTCAATAAATGGTTTTATGGCAATGATAGGATAGTCATGGAGTTATAAGGTGACTAAGGTTAGGGAAAACCGTCCTATGATCCGCCAGAGCCGGAGGGATCTACCCAAGGACAAATCCAATAGATTAGAATTAGAAGTCCTTAGGTATGATTGAAAAAGGAGAAAATGAGAAAGGAGAAAGAAGGGGTTGAAGAATAAAAAGAAAAGTTATGAAAAAAGGGTGAAAAGAAATAGCCCTCCAAATGTTCAACCTTAGGGCAGACACCGGGTTCAAATCATATGCTACTGGTTGTTACTAAGGTGACACCGGTATTGAAGACAAAGACGTCATGGACCCAGTGACGCACTGCACTAAACCTTCTTAACCACTCAAGTTCTCTTAAAAGAGCTTGTTTCATTCTCATGGGGAACTGGTGTAATCTATCGACCTGTCTCTTAGAGATGGTTGATATAGAAACAGGAGACCTCTCCCTAATCTCCGCATATGAAACCAAATGTGCACTTATCGAGTCTAGAGCCTCGAGATCATCAAAAGATCTCATAGGAACACATAATATTCCTACACTGGTTGTTCATCATTAAGGACGCCAGATGTAAACTAAAGAGTCCTACGCAGATCTTAGCAATCTGCCGAGAACATTTATGAGAGGATTCACTTTTGTGATTCTCAATGATTGAATGGAAATTCCTGCCAGGGTCAACATCAAACAGCCCTGACAGTAGGTCACTTTGGTAATTCTTTATGAGTTACGCTTAGTGTTCGCGGTGGTTTCAAACGGTCTACAGTCGTGGAGTGATCCCCAGCGACTCACCCAGTCATTGAGCTACTAAGTAGGTCTCGTAAGCTCTCTCGAGAGTATCTGACATGGGAACGGCCTTGGTAAGGGTTAGAAGGAGTCTTCACACTATGCTGTTGACGATCTCTAATTCTTATTTGTAAGTACCGGTTGATTTATTGCTAACTGTTTTCATGCAGCTATACATCATCTCCATGGCAAAGGATTCCACATGCTCATACATGCATCACAAAGTCAAAGGAAAGTTCTCACAAATATCAAAGCAAAGCAAGGTTCAAAGAAAGATTCTACGCAATGTGAAAGAATCTACAGAAGTAAAGTGACAAAGATCTGTGTGAAAGAACGGGAACTACAAATGCATGTATCACAAAGACTGAAGATGTAAGAGCATGTTGGAATGGCAGACAACCACCAGAAACGCAGAAGTGACGAAAGGCAGATAACTCCACATCATAAAAGAACAAAGAACGATGAAAATTCAGTTATCAAATATCACAAAGCATGAAGGAACAAAGACTTATGACAATTCTGAAAACGACACTCAAAGTTCAAGACTAAGAACACGGAAGACCTAATCACGTGGAGCATCATTCGAATGACCACCCCTTAGGGGGAGATTGTTAGCATTAAGAATTATATAGAAAAGTGATGGTCATTCTCATATTAGGAACTTTGTCTTTGTGTCGTTAAGTATGTAATTGTTTAAGATAGTTGGGCATTGGACTTGGTAATCTAATATGTTAAGAGTTATGTTAGTAAGCCTTTTATAATTCATGTAAACCAAGTCCAAGCCCAAGTCCATTAGAAAGCCCATGAGGCCTTTCTCTCTAACTATATAAGGCACTTACCTAGTCATTTGTAAGTGTGCTTGTGTGTGTATTTGTGTGTGTTTCTCTTAATAAAAGTTCTCATTTTCATCTCTCTCTTTATATACATACGAAATACATATATACATATCAAGTCACCATCTTTCATCTCTACTTCATCTTTGCTTATATATTATTGTGATAAAGTTGTGATATCTAAGGTCCTACAATATATATATATATATATATATATATATATATATATATATATATATATATATATATATATATATATATATATATATATATATATAAGAACGACGAAGTGTGACGATATACGTCGAAGGTTACGAAGGTCGGTGTGATTAACAAGACGGTTGATAGGTGTCGAAAAGTGAATCGTTTTGAGAGAATGTGTTAATTGTTAAAAGTTATATATTTATTATTATCGTTATTACGTTATATACATATATAAACTATATATATATTTAGTTTACGAAAAGTGCTTGATCAAATTGGATTTATATAAAATAATTATATATATAAAATATAAATTATAAAATTTATATTTTATGAAAAACCTTTAAGTTTTGTAAAATTTACAATTTAACCCCCTAACGGCATAACTTTACACCGTAAGTCCAAAACATATTTATAATTTCATTTTTAACCCAAAACTCTTTTATATTTACATTTTATACCCAAAATTTCCTAGATTTACAGTTTTCATCACAAGTTTATCAAAATGACAGTTTTCCCTTAAACTTTGCAATAAGACAGTTTTCGTCCCTCGGTTTCAAAACTTTTGCAAAATTAGTCCAAACTTTACCAACTTTAAAACATAACATTTTTATTTTCTAAATGAGTTTAAAATAGCTTATTCAAGTTATAAAACAGCTCATTTCCAAAAGGGAGCTTATTTCGAGCTTAATGGGCTTTTAATGAGCTTAAATAAAGGCCCGTTAAGGTTTTTTTAAATCGTTGGGTTTGGGAAACTTTTGGGCTTAGCTTTGGGCTTATACACGAGGGTTTATACGAGGGTATGGGAGTGAGTAAGTTGCATAGCTCGTTAGTTTACCACGTAAACTAATAGGTTGAGCCATAAAAGTGAGGTGTCGTGTGTCTAGATTAGGATTTACAAGACCAAAGTATGTCGACCAAAACCAAGTATAAAACAGTTTCAAAACTTAAAATATTTCTAAGTGTTGGGGTTAAAATCGTAGGGGTCAAGGTAACTTAGAAACGTTTCTATAGGAGGGCTTATACGTTATTATTAGTGCCAAACGTTTTACTAAACTTAATTTATTACGTATTAAACTTATAGATTTACTAGTAATATATGTACGTTATAATTAAGAATAACAAGAAAAACAAGGAAAGTAAATGTGTCGTGCATAAAAGTAAAATGTGTGAGAAAATGAAATGGGATTAGTTGCTCACCCCACCAAGTATGGTGGAAGTAGAAACGAGTTGTAGAGGCTAAGAATGACCAAGGAAGGAATGTGGCTCGATCGTACGTAGGGCTCGTTTGCTTATCCTTAAATTGGTTCGAGACTCCCCAAGCTTTTACCAAGGTAATACGTACTCAAAAAGACTTAGAGGAATTTTTGTGAAATGATATGTGTTTGAGGGTGGTGTGCATGGCTCGTATGTTGCATGCATGCATGTATATATACAGAACATTTGAAAAATGTGGGTATTGAGACCCTTGGTGACCAAGGTTAAACGTGGTACTAGGAATAGGGAAAGAATAGTGAAGTGATGATGGTATTTGCATATGAATCGTCCTTGTGATAATCCGTATAAGGAGAAGAAAACAAAATATCCATGGTTTGCGTTTGGTTTCATTTGGTATACAAGGAATGTCATCTTCCTTTTAAAACATGTGTTCAAAGTTGGAAATAGGATAAATATGTAGGAATAATTAAGGTTGCGTAGTGTTTCGTCCTCGCGGAGTTCTAGACGTGAAAAAGAAGACAAAGGAACCATGGTTTGCATTAAATTCATTTGTTACAAAGGAGGAAGGTCAATTCCTTTTAAAACGTGGTCAAGTGAACTTCTCATGATTGCCTTTGAGGTCAAGGGTGGAATACTGGAGTGGTTAAACATGGATCGTCCTTTTGGTGTTAATCTGAGAAGAAGAAGAACAAAGGATCATCATTGCTCTTTGTCTTGGTTTATTTGTGGGTTTATGGAAGTCAAAACTAAATAAAATCATGTCACAATTGATTTTGGTAATCTTGGAGGTGAGTTTAGGGTGTAACGAGGCATGAGCAAAGACAATTATAAGCTTTTCAGTTTTGAGGTCATATGGAAATCGAGCTAAGCTTTGATCGTTTTTGAATGAGCAAACGTACACGACATCTAAAATGGTTTGGTCCTCATGATTCTCAGTTGGAAGGATAAACTAGAGAAGTAAAAATACGTATAGGTTATGTGGAAAATTTAGGAGAAAACGGGGCAAAGCAAACGGGTGTTAGGACTAAGTTTCAAAATATCATAAGGGTTTATGGGCTTATGTTGGTTTTGGGCTTATATTTGCGTGTGGACTGGGCCAGACGAGTAAAGGAAAAGAAAAAAATAAGAAGGGGTCCGTTTGGTGCATTAGGTTTCAAATAAAAATGGACCAAGGCCCAATGGGGTTGTAAGCCCATTTTGCTTGTCTCAAAAGTCGTGTCGAAGTTCCAAGTAGTTCTGAGTGTTTGTGTAAATTTTCGTGAGCTCGGGAATTTGTTTGGACGTATTCGGTTATTTAACTGATTATATATGTATATATAAAAAAATATACGTTACTTAATAAACTTTAATTATTTTAATTAATTCGCGATACTTAGACTATCCGGGTTCAAGTGTAAGCGCGTTCCAAAGTAAACGGTAATCACCAACGACGTTGTAATTATAAAAGGTATATCTCGACTAACAAACAAATTTTTTTTTTATTATCGGTAAAAATGGTTATTAAATATCGTAATGATTCGTAAATCATAAGTTAGCATTTACTATTCATGAGGGAAAATTACGGGAGGTTACAGTACATACCCCTTACAGTGAATTCCGTCCCGGAATTCAAGCTTGTCGCGGATTTGGTCTTCGTGTTCCCAAGTGTACTCCGGTCCTCGTTTAGAGTCCCAACGAACTTTGACAATGGGGATACGATTGTGCTTTAGTTGTTTGACCTCCCTGTCCATGATCTCCACAGGTTCTTCCGTAAAGACAAGTTTGTCGTTGAGCTGAATCTCTTTCCAACGGATGACAAGAGATTCATCGGACAAGCATTTCGTGAGGTTCGATACATGGAAGGTTTCGTGTACTCGGCTAAGTTCTTCCGATAATTCGAGTTTGTAAGCAACTGGTCATATCCTTTCTAGGATTTTGAATGGATCAATATACCTAGGGTTTAGTTTTCCACGTTTCCCGAAATGTATCATTCCCTTCAAAAAAAATACTTTTAACATGACCTTGTCTCCGATTTGGAATTCCATGGGTATTCGTCTTACGTCAGCATAGTTCTTCTGCCTATCTCTGGCAGCTTGCAAGCGTTGTTTGATCTTCACTATCTTTTCCGTTGTCTCGTGAATGAGATCGGGCACGGTAAGTTGTATCTCTCCAACTTCGGCCCAACAGATAGGTGATCTGCACTTTCGACCGTAAAGTGCTTCGAAGGGTGCTGCCTTAATGCTGGCATGGTAGCTGTTGTTGTAGGAAAACTCGGCCAAAGGTAGGTGTCTATCCCAACGTTTTCCGAAGTCAATCACGCATGCCCGTAGCATGTCTTCTAGGGTTTGGATGGTTCTCTCACTTTATCCATCGGTTTGGGGGTGATAAGTCGTACTCATATCTAATTTGGTTCCCAAGGCTTTTTGCAAAGTCAAATGAGAGGTGAAACGGCTGTCCCGGTCTGAGATGATTGAAATAGACACTCTATGTCATGACACTATTTCTTTGAGGTATAACTGCGCGAGTGTACTCATCTCGTCGGTTTCTTTGATCGGTAGAAAGTGAGCAGATTTAGTTAGACGATCAACAATGACCCAGATGGTGTCTAACCCGGTTGACGTTTTGGGTAGTTTGGTGATAAAATCCATGGTAATACGTTCCCATTTCATTTCAGGTATTTCGGGTTGGGTTAGTAATCCTGATAGCTTTTGGTACTCTGCCTTTACTCTTGAGCAGGTCAAACATTTCCCGACAAACTCAGCAATGTTGGCCTTCATGTTTGGCCACCAGTAAAGTTTCTTTAGGTCGTGGTACATTTTTTCGGAACCTGGGTGGATGGAGTATTTTGACTTGTGAGATTCATGCATGATGAGGTCTCGTATACCTCCATAGAGAGGAATCCAACTTCTCTCTTTGAACAGAGCATTCCATCAGCTCGTTTCACAAAACCGCTCTGGTTTTCTAGCATGCCGTAAATCTTTTCGTTAGGTCAGTTTGCTTCTTTAAGGGCTTCGGCTTGAGTGTTGAGTATTTGGGATGGAAGGGGTGAACAAATGGTTATTCCTAACGATCTAACTCTGAGAGGTTTATGATGCATGGGAATTGCACCAGGCTTTACCTCTCGAGGGATCTCGAGAAGCTTACAACCCCCACCAGGCAGTGTACCTGATCGATGTAGTATAGTATAATGACAAGTATCGGGGGATTGATCGTTCAACTTAGGAATAGTGTCGCTAGGATTAGAAAACCTAAAGACTAGGTCTAGAGATGAAGGATGATTCTTTTTGTATTTTTAGGTTTTATGAAAAGCAAATAAAAATCTCGGTTTTGAAGGAGTTGGGCGGAATTAGTTGCTAGTCAACTAACCCAATAACTAAAGATGCAATCAAAATAAAATACTAAAAATGAAAATAAACTAAATTAACTAGTGGTGTGAGCAATATATGGGAGAATTGTGTTTACTTAGATTTCACTACTCCCTAGATATCTTTTACAGATTAATTACTTGTTACAGTTGCGTGGATGACGGATTGTATTCCTTAATACCATTCATGGGGTGGCGTACTTACTTCCCCAATCCTATAAGCTCCTACTTCACTCCTATGTCAAGCCGGCTAAGAAGCTCCTAACATGGGATCACTAGAATTCGCTCATGCATTAAATACAATCATAAAAACCTAGTACACATCGGTTCATGTTTCTTAAGACGTTCAAGCAAGTTACACAATGGAGATCTGCCAGTTTTCTTAAGCCTAACATTGAAATCATTCATCCGTTACAACTATAAACAATCAATCAACCTATAATCAATATCTAGGTTTCATTACATCTAAGCAAACACATGAAAGATCTAGCCTAGCATGTTAAAATCAAGACAAGCATAAGATATATTCAAACAACACATAGACATATTGAATGAATTGAAAGAGGACGTATCTTCATTGAACATGAAAGGTTTCAAGGGGTGAAAACCCTTGAAAATACTGTTACAAACGACCTAGGGTTTATTAGGTTCGACCCTAGTATTCTCCACACAAGTTCCTCTCCTAATGAATGAAAATAGAAAAGTATATATAGATTTTGTGAGGTGACGGTGTCAAGAGTAAATGTCTGACGCCGTCATCTCGCCGCCAATAAACTCCTCGGACTGCCTAGATCTAGGTTTGACGCCGTCACGTGTAGTCCATCTTCAAGCCGTCACCAAAATAACTCTTGACGCCCTTCTCTTGACGCCTTCAGGTTTTCACTGGGTCGTCATGGATTTTACTCCTGACGCCGTCACAATTTCCTTCTTGACGCCGTCAGGTACTGCTCTCAGCATGGAAAATTAAGTCTTTGCCTTTTTCTTCACTTTTATGCTCCAAAAACGTCCAAAA
The DNA here is from genome assembly GCA_030686995.1 of Artemisia argyi. Classification (NCBI taxonomy): domain Eukaryota; kingdom Viridiplantae; phylum Streptophyta; class Magnoliopsida; order Asterales; family Asteraceae; genus Artemisia; species Artemisia argyi. The sequence goes on from JARVZY010002100.1 coordinate 42,568, forward strand.
TGCTTCCTTTTCCAGAATTCACTCCTAAAGTACCTAAAATCACAAAAGGAACGATTTAGGGCAATATTTGATCAAATAATTTCAATTCCGGGCTTAAATGACCCCCTAAAAACGGTTCATTTTTCGCCTCATCATATACCCTTACACTTGAGATTTGCTCGTCGTCAAGCAAATGCGCTTTTATTCTAGTCAAAATACAAGTTAGGGGTCATTTAACACTAATATAAAAGTAATTACAACAAATAATCGTTCCACTAAAGACCAAAGACAAGCACGGAGGTCATATACTAGCACCTCACAAATAGTGTTTAGATACTCACATCTCTCAGGTGTAATAAAGTATATATCACAATATGGAAATGGAAAACATCTCTCACTACCTGTCATAGCAAAATAGATTACCATAGGATTGGGAAAGGATCAAACCTCCACCACATAGCGTAAGCACCTAGGATAAACTATCAAAGAGGTCTTTTTAAGGGTTATAACGTTAGGTGTAGGGATATGGAATACACGGTTTTGTTGGATATAGGCAGTCTTTACTGGTGGCGAGTTAATCATCTTGGTTAATTACATGTACAATGTGGCGTTGCTAAGCCAAGACTAGACTCGACTTAAGCTAATAAATGAAAAAAAATAACAAAAACATAAAATGAACATAGAATGAAACGGGATGGTAGTCCGTATGTTTTTTTTTCTCTTTTCTTTTTCTATTTTTTTTTCTTTTTCTTTATTTTTTTGATTTTTTTTTTTTTTTTTTTGTGCATACACTCTTACCCTACCATCCAAAATAATACATCATAGGGAATGAATATTCCCCTTACACATGAATTTTTACATACTTTACAATAAACTAATCTAATGACTCGAATTAAGATAATCAAAACACTTGGAGTACTTTTAAGATTAACGCACATATGGGGGTAATAATATGATGTTCTTCCCCATTACTCCATAACATAAGTACTTTACCCATGAGTCCCAACCGTCCCAAAACAATATGTACAAGGATATGACTCGACTTAGCAACCATGTAATCAATTAGATAATTAACTTAGGGTTTAAACAAATAACAATAATGCACTAAATATGAGTGCATACACGGAAGGCTAAGGCGATTTGGTTGTACATTTAAGTGGGGTGTAACAAATTCTTCCTTTAAGTAAGATGCTTAAAGTAAGAAACGAAAAGATAGGCTCGGAGGGGTGTACTAGGGGTTTCGTGTACTAAAAATGAGTACAACGCTAAGGTGTGGGAAAAATTAGTTGACTTTACTAGCCAAGTAATATGACTTAAATGGTCAAGTAATCATGATACGGGTTTAACACAAGGGTGATCCTAATGCCTCTTATCATATAGTAAATCCTACTACACGAATGTAGTCTCACTATCGGTCTCGGGATGCATCACTAACGCAAGTTCTAGAATCTAAATGCTACCGGTACACTTATAAACACTAATAGTAAATGCTTTTCCTATCAAATCTAAAGGCGAACCTCACATATTTGGGTGGAAAATTTTTCTGATTGGTACGGTTTTGTGCTAGTCATACAACTCCTATCCATGAGACGCTTGCTATGGCTAAAGTTTCACTCCTAAATGTTGTAAAAAATTTTAAATTTGGTGCTAAAATTGCACTAACAAGTATTTCTCATAGTTTTATTACACACCTACCATCAAACAAACAAACTCAAGCGAAAGTGTATCTGTAAGGTATCATCATTTTACCCTTCCCTTACACTTAGGATGAACATTGTCCCCAATGTTCAAGTAAAGAATGTAAAAGTGAAATAAGTAAAAAGAATGAAATCAAATACTCCCCTAATTCGCTCGGTATGGATAATAAGGTGGCCAGGTTAGATCTTCCTCCAAGAAAATGAACAATCAAAGCTTCCCTTCCATAATATAAATCAGCTTCTTGTCATACATAACCTGTTAAACCTGAGAAAACAGACAAGGCAACCTCGCGTAAAATCGGCGGCAATCTATATATGCTAACAAATCCTAGATTACAAAATAAGATATAATGCTTGTGGAATGATGTTTGCAGATCTCCTGGAGATTATAAAACTAAAGATTTAACAAAAACTTTAAGACTCTGTTAGAAAAAACAAAACTGGTAGAATTTCCATAATTTTACACGTGACGCCGTCAAGAGTAAACTCATGACGCCGTCAGAAGTGACCTGCAGAAATTCTTATGTTAAGTTTCCGGAAAATTTCTGGAAAAACTTCGTCCTACTTCCTGGAAAATCCTGCAAAACATCATTATGACTCGATACAAGCATTTGACTCTAAGAAATACTAATAAACATGTTCACTTAATATTGTGGAGAATCATGATCAATTTTTGTTTCTTAAAAACATATTTGGGGTTTCCCCTTACACTTATCTTTTGCGAAATACCTTTGGATGAAGTTAAGACTAAGCCAAACAACAAAATAAAGTATTTTCACCATATTAGTTTTGAAACATGATCTACCAACAATAAAAATAAAGCATGCATACGGAAACAAATAACAATCAAACAAAAATAAAAGTCACACAAAACATGGGTTGCCTCCCAAGAAGCGCTTTTCTTTATTTACGAGTCTTGTATCTAGACTCAAGGTCATAGGTTACTACGTGATATGGGTGAGTTCCTCATTGAGGACATCTTTGGGATCAAACTTAGGTTTTAACTTCCTATCGGTTTTCTTAGTACAGTATGACCTTTCAAACTTTTCTCCATCCGGATCATACAAAATCATATTCATATGCCATGATCCGTCACCTTCCTTAGGTGGCTTGTCCCACCTCCATTTACATTTATCCCCCTCTCTTTTCCGCTTGTTCATCTCTATATTAATAGGCATTACACTTAAGAACTCAATCATTTTCCTAAAGACTAAGGGGTCCTCAAAAGGGTCTAGCTCTTCATCTCTAGCTATGAGTTGTTCCATCGAATGTGTCTTATCGATGAAATCTTTTTCTAGATAGAATGGGCGTTGAGGTCCTATAAAGTTCCTTTCTATCCAAGGTCCATATCTAGATGGTCTCCTATTCATCTCTACCCAATGTGGTGTCGGTTCATCTCCACAATCATAGCTATGTTTCTTAACATCATATACCGACCAAGTATCGCCCTCACCTACCGCTATCTTAGACTCTTTACAATCTATCATGGCGCTAGCGGCAGCTAAAAATCCTCTTCCAACTAACAATGGGCATGTAGTGTCACTAACCATGTCTAGGACGTGAAAATCCGCTAAGATAGTTAACTTCCCTACGTGAACAACTACATCCTTAATCATCCCAACCGGGTGGGCAATACTTCCATCCGCTAGACCAATTAATACCTCCGTCTCCTCTAACTTTCCTAGCTTGAGAGTGGTGAAAAGGGATAAGGGAATCAAGTTGAGGCTTGACCCTAAATCGGCTAGTCTGTCGAAAGCTTCGGATCTTCCTATCTTACAAGGCAAAACAAATATACCCGGATCATCAAGCTTTTTAGGCAACTTGTTTTGAACGAAGGCGGTCCATTTTTACCTAGTTTAAACTTCTCATACTTTTCTAGGAGGGCACTATAGTAGGGAGCACGGGCTAAGACATCAATGACGGGACGTTCAAGGTGAAGCTCCTTGAATTCATCGTCAAGGTCTAGCGTAGGAGGTGTTTCAACTATGCTTTTGACCGGTTTTACATCGGGTGTTTTATTTGATTGGTCCTTTTGAAGAATTTGGTTTTGTTTGAAACACGTGCTCGTTGATTTAACCGAGTAGTACTGCGGACAAGAAGTGGGTGACGAAACTGATGATATGGAATTAACGTTTAGTTTCGGGTTCTTGACCGTGTCGCTTGGGAGTGCTCCCATTTCTCGGTCATTGAGAACTTTCAACAATGTGTCAATTTTGATGGTCATCTCGCTTTGCTTTTGTTTGAAGTTGGCTTCAAACTTAGATATGCGAGCTTCTTGAGATGCCATAAACTTGGACATCAATCCTTCAAGATTGTTGGTACTACCATACTTGTTGGAAGGATTGTTGTTGAAAGTACGGTTGGAAAGTGGACCGTTTGGTTGGTAACGATTAGGCGGATTGGAAGAATTGGCTTGGTTTTGTTTCCACCTAAGGTTTGGGTGATTTTTCCAAGAAGGGTTGTAGGAATCACCATAAGGGTTTGGCTCGGGTTTGAAAGTGTACCACTTATCTCCCGCTTCGTCGGTACGGGAGGATGCGTAGTTGATTGAGCCCGAACCGTCTGATTATTATTGACCAAGGTCAACAAGTCAAAGACAGCCTAGAATCAATACTCCGGTGATAGTATAGTGTATTCCCGGGTCGTTAAAGTCCCGACGAGATTGAAATGGTGCTTTTAGAATCGTTTATGAGAAAGTGGCACTGAGGACAGTAGCCAGATGATGTAGGAATGATATTGCTACTGTTATTTTGGTGTTGACAAACAGATATAATATTCACAATAATCAGATAGCAGAAATATGCACAAATTGACAATTAAGATCACGTATCGGACTGGAAAAGTGGGTTTTTGGTAATTATGAAACTACAGGGGGTGTTTATGACACTTTTCAAAACTTAAAATTAAAAATGAAAAAGAAATGATAAAAGTGATTAAAATAATATTAAACTAATATTTAATTAATTAAACTATTTAAATTCTAAATTAAAATCTAATTTAATTAAACTAAAAATGACAAATGATTTAAATTATGCTAAAAATTTATAAAAATATTTTCTAAACCTAAATTAGAACTTGAAGAAAGTATAAAAAATTAAAAATAATATTTTTGTCTTTTTGTGGTTTTGTAATCAATTAAAAACTATTTAACTTATTTAAACTATATAAACTACTTTTAATTTATATTAATACTAAATTAACTTAGAAAATTACAAGAAAATTTATAAAAATACTTAACTATTATAGGAATCCTAAAAAATTATAAAAACTCTAAAAATTATGTTTAAGATTAATCTACTAATTAATTACCTTTTAATTAACTTAAGTCTATTTTTAACAAATAAAATAAGAAAACTAGAAAATGAACAGTAGAATCTCAAAATTTATTTTCTAAAAACTTATTATACTATATTAGAACTAGAAAAATTATAAAAACTAGATTTAACCTTATAAAAACTAATTAAGCTATTTAATATTTAATATTAATTAATAATAAAGAAAATTAAAATTAAATCTAATTAGCACTAAATGACAAAATAAAAATCTGAAAAATTATCAAAATTACTTTACTATATAAAGTATTTAATAAAAATATAAAAACACTAGTTACTTACTTAAAATCTAAAAATGAAAATTAAACTTAACTTGAATTAAATAGAAACTATCACTTAATTTAAAACATTTTTTTTTGGATTTTTCTTTTTCAGAGCTACTTAATACCTTAAAATGACAAACTTTTGTAAAAACACTTTTTAAGATAGCTTATAAATAAGCTATAACACCCCCTTTGGCCACACAGTTGACTTATGTTGACTGTGTGGTCAATTTTGGTCAAAAGGCCTAAGGTGGGGTCCACAAAGGTTAAAACAGATACACACAAGCTAAGTACACTCAAATAAGCCAGATACAACTAATAAACAACACAAATAAGCTGAATAAGCTAAATTAAGCACTTTGCACTTTTTCACTTTTGACTCAGACCTGGGACAGATTTTGAAGCTTAAACTAAGTGGGGTCCACAGTGACTTAGGTCAAACAAAGGGTCAAAGGTGATACCCTGGTAGGAGGGGAGTTCTAAAAAGCTAACTAAGAAGTGTGGGGTTCACTGGGTTGGCCACAAATCACCACCAAAGTGGTGGTGATAGGGTAGTAACTGATGTGCAGGGGAAGAAGTTGGGCCTGCAGGCCTCTTTGGGGGTCTGTGGGGCCCACAAGAAAAATCCTAAAAATATGGAAAGAGTTGATTCCTAATGCTGAGATGGGGTACAACTAATCCTAAAAGTTTCAATTCCTAAAACCCTACACAAAAATCACAAAAATTCCCCCAATATCTGACTTTTTCTACACAAATGAAATTTTGATTTTTGAAATAAACATGGACAGTTGACTTTTTTTTAGTTTTGATCTTACTAAACTAACTAAAAATGATGTTTTGAGTTATAAATAGACTAAATTAAGTTACTAGGAGGTGTTTTAAGCAAAATGGGTGGGAAATGGATCACAATTCCTTCAACAGTTAACTGTTGAAGGTTTTGTTGGTGATTTTGACTTTTAATCCTATGACCACTAGATTTTAAAGCTAATATGACCTAAACTAACCCTATGTGACATAACACAATAAAAAACAACAAGACTATCACCCTAGAACCTAACTTAAAAAGCTAATCCAAACACTCCTTATAGATGAAGCTGTTTTGAGTTTGTGAAGCAAAGCTAATATCTAAACCATAAAAACCATATCTGAGCTTATATTAACCAACCATGAGCATAATTAAGAACATTTAAACAACACTTAACAACACTTGCTGAGTATAATGGATTATGCAAAAAAATATGGAAAAGGACTTACAATTTGGTGACTGTGAGGATCAATGACCAAGAACCAAGGATCCTAATTCCTCCCTGAGGATCTAAACCCAAAGCCCAAGATATCTTGCTTCCAAATCAACTCCGAATCACCAGAAATCAGAACCACACTAACACAGTTGACTTTTATTGACCTTTTTGTAAATTTTGAGTTTTTGATTTCTAATCTGTTTTTAAGTATTCTAATAGCTTTATTAGGCTATATAGGAGCTTACATGTCCCTAAGAGTCCAATGAATTGCACACAAACAGCTAATAAACTTTACTACGATTTTGAATTTAAGATAAAATTGCATAAGAAGAAACAGTAATGAAAACTTGAGATTGATTAGTTAAAATAAGTTACAATACAATAAAAGAGTAAACTACAATGCTTGAAAGCTTTGGATTATACTTAGAAATAAAAATTACATGACTACGATCTATACTAATCTAAAATTAACTAACTCCCTTCATCCTTGTGCTTCCTCTCCTCTTTATAGCTGCACTTTTGGGTTCCTTGTAGCTTCCTGACCATATCCCACCAACTTGCTCAATTTGTGGCCCACTCTAAGGCTGCCACGTGTATTTGGCGGGAAAATGCTTTTTAAGCAATTGGGACTGATAACGTGTGTAGGGGGGAGGAAGCATTTAATGAAGTATTGGGATGTGTAATTGGGATAAGGGGGTGGAAAAAGGTGCAAGTGGAGGGGGGTAATACCACCTGGTATGGTGGTTTTGGTGGAGTAGCAGGGGAAGAGAGGGAAGGGGGTGAACAGTGGGCGAGGGTGGTTTAGTTTTGGTGGTTTGACCGAAGTCAACACCATGGGTTTGGACTGGGCTATTATTTGGTTGGGCTGGGAGATGGGCTAGTGAATGGGTGGGTTTGTTATTGTATTTATTTTGGGTTTAATTTAGATCCGGATTGTTTGTAACTTTTAAATTCACAAGGACCTCAAATGTAATTAATTGAAAGATGGAGGGCCTGTTTTGGCAAGTTTCAAAAGACACCAAAGGGACTAAACCTGCCATGCTTAAATATCCAAAGGACCAAAATTGTATTTTTCTAATTTAAACCACCCGGGGACCTTTTCTGTCAATTCCCAAACTCCAGGGACCATTCTTGTAATTTTCTGAATCTTGAAGGGCTTAACCTGTAAATTCTCAAAAGTTATCATAAGGACCAATTATGTCATTTTAAGAAAAGTATAAGGTTTATTTTGATTATTTTCCATTTTTAAAACCTTAGGGACTAATTTTGACATTTTTCAAAGTTGAGGGACCATAGTTGTAATTTTATGATTTTTAACTTCAAAGGACTTTTCCTAACAACTTATGAATCCCAAGGACCTTTTATGATATTTTTACAAGTTTTGAGTGACCAGGGACTAGTTTTGCCAATTTATGAAACTTGAGGGACTGAAACTGCCAATTATGCAAACTTTGTACGTTTTTCATTTGTTTTTGCATATTTTGTGTTTGAAACATATAAAACACACCTCTAAGATATTTTAAGCATTTTGATACATATTTGGGTGTTTTTGTATGTTTTGGCAGCTCAGATTGGTATAAAATGATGAGTATTTACACACTCATCAATCCCCCACACTAAACTATTGCTAGTCCCTAGCAATATTTTATGAAGTTTTAATGGATTTGAAAGAACTCTTTACCAAAAGCCATCACTTCTGGAGTAGCCAGGTGTAAGAACTGTGGCACACCTGATAACCGTGTGATTTTGAGCAAACCACCAGCTGTCAACGGATTTGATTAGTCTTTACCAAAAGCCGTTTGCTTCTGGACTAGCCAACTCTTGATGGAATAGTCAACATCTTGGTGAGCTGATTACCAATTATGGATTTTCCACGGCCTTTACCACAAGCCATAATCTTGCGGGCTAGCCAGCTCATTTGTTTATGAGGATGCGGGGGAGCTGAAGAACCATGCAATTTTTGGCAAACTGCCAGCCATCAACGGATTTGAGATGTCTTTACCAAGAGCCGTTTGCTCCTGGACTAGCCAATCCCTTTGTCATTAAGACTTTGGCGGATTGATAACCACAAAAAATTTTGGAATAAAGTGAAAAATTTTGAAAAATTTTGGTCAAAAACGGGGGTATAAGATAGTAAAATATGATCAAATTCGCTAGAATAGCGAATACCCCCCCACACTAATCATGAATATTGTCCTCAATATTCAATGTCCCGGCTATTATGCCGATTTTTGGAACATAAAAGGAGAACATACAAGCTAAATGTGGAAACACAATTTTGTTTTTCACTTTTGTAATCATAGCATGGGGGACTCCCCCACACTTAGGGTGAAAACCCTATAAGCATGCTCTGTTTTTGTTTACCGAGTCGCTAGCGTGACTCGACCCCGAATTTATTAGTCCTTGGGGAAGCTCGATGTGGAAGAACTTTCATTCAAGATGTTTGGATAAACATTTGAAGCACGTGAAAGTTCCACACCGATGAGACATAGTCCCGGCTCAAGATAATGATATATGAAAATGCCGGGATCAAAGATAGTGTCCTCACTCCTGAAGGAGTGAAGAAGAGAAGAAATCACCTGGTAGGTGAAGGAAAGAAGAGAGATCTGAATAGCAATTAAGATAAGAACTTCCTCCTCAAGAAATGTATATTCAAGTGGAGGAGGCAAGTCCTTGAGCTTGATCTCAGGAAATTTATCAGTTTCCTCAACTGATTTGATTTCCTCATTATGAAGTTGTTTGGGTGGGAGGGGGGGAAATGGATCTTCGTTTAACAAACTTTCTAGAAAAAGAATGTCCCCCTCAGGATCAAGATAATTATCATCAACTTCATATGAAATTGAACTATCTTCAGTAAGAAAAGCCTCGAATTCGTCCAGATCATTTTCACTTTCCGGAGGAAGTGGATTGATCTGAGTAGGATCAATCGAAGGATCATGAGTAAGTAAGAATTCTAACTCTCTCAAATCAGCATTAAAGTCAAAGACTTCATTTTCATCCCTTGGTGGGATGGGATCCATATGAGAGAGTTCATCAGCGAACTCTTCAAGAAGAAAGTCAACATTAGAGTGGAGAAGTGATGCATCAACAAATTCAATGTCTCCATAAGATAAACAATCATCACTGGAATCAGAGACAGTCTCAATTTGATCATTTGGATTATTAGGGGTGGAAAGAATATCACACACATGATCAGAAGTTTCCTGTGACTCTCTTGGGATTGGGATAAGGATCTCAACACTAGACTTTATGAATTCGTCCGATTCCTTTGAAGGAACAGTGTCAAGATGCTCATCCCCCATGTTCGGAGAGTGAGTGGAAACCTCGGGTGTGACAGCAGTTGTTTGAGATGAAATCTCAACTGCTGGGATATCAACTGATGAACTTGATGAATCTTTTTGAATAATAACAATGTTATCTTCATCATCACTGTCATCATAGTCATCAAATAGAGCAGTATTTCGAATGTTAGCACGAAATTTAGCTGCTCGTTGCTCAGCCAATAACTCTTCCATGCTTTTTCCAGATTCTCGTTCTTCAGCAAGTAATTCTGCCATAGTTTTCCCACGAGAATTTGGAATGAAAGGAAATTGTGGGGATGTGGATGTGTCAAAACCGTAAGGTTGACATTTAAAATCATCGTGAGGACCCCCACAATATGCACAAGAGCTTGGAGTATGGCGAAGTGAAATATTAGCTAACTCCTCCTTAAGTTCTTTACATTTTTCAAGAACCTCTAAAAAGTCTTGCTGGATTGGAGGAGTTGCTTGGATAGTTTGATACTGTGGAGGTTGGTCTTGGTACGAAGAGTCATAATTGTTACAAGGAAATGGATTCCTCGTTTGACAATCATAGCTGAAGTGTGAACCTCCACAGTACTCACAACAGTTGAACTGATGTGGCTGTGGGTTGTATCTGCTAGAGTCATAATTGTTATCAGGAAACTGCTCATAGACAAGCGTGTTTCCTGATTGACAATCGGAACTGTAATGTGAACCACCACAGTACTCACAACAGTTAAACTGCTGAGACTGAGGGTGTGGTAGCTGGTGGAATGAATCAGTGGTGTCATGGTAGGAATAGGGATTCTGGTTATAGACAGACCCGTTTCCCGATTCTACCATGCCACAACTGGGGCAATTGCCACCATTATAAGAACTACCACACCACTGGCAAACCAGAAGGTATGGATGAGACATAGAAAGAATCAAAAGGTTTTGGAGGGTAAGAAATGGAGAATCAAAGATGTGAGAGGGTAAAGGTGATTATTTTTGGTATTTTCGGGAAACATGATTAGTGCACATGCACCAAAATCAATTTTTCAAAACAAATTTGAGGCAAAACCACAGTGAACTTAAACCAGAAATCACAAGTGAATGGCTTCTTTGAAAAAGGTACACCACTCACAGGGATATAAAGGCAAGTTTTAATCTTAAGTTTGGGAACTTATTATGGGTTTATTAATTAATTTGAAAAACTGATTTAGGCTTATGGGTGTGTGTGCAGAAAACTTGGGAAATATTTTTGGAACTGATTCGTTAACCGAAATCGTCCCTTTAAGATTACTCGCAGGCTGGCGGGAGGAAGTAAATAGGTTTCCTCTTCAGTTCGCAATTTAATGTCAGAACTTACCTTAAACCAACTGTTTCAGGTTGTAATCTTAAAGAACACGAAGTAATTTAACTTCACAGTTTGCTTTTGATTGTTTTTAATTTTTTTGGTGTTTTCAACACTTCAGGAGAAGTGTTAATGAACGTTTTTTCTGATATGATTATATTTTTACAAAAAACTTTTTACAAGGAGGGTTTTGAAAACCACTAAACTTAAAACGATTTTAAAACACGCAACAACCTCCCCGGCAGCGGCGCCAAATTTTGATTTAGCCCGAACCGTCTGATTATTATTGACCAAGGTCAACAAGTCAAAGACAGCCTAGAATCAATACTCCGGTGATAGTATAGTGTATTCCCGGGTCGTTAAAGTCCCGACGAGATTGAAATGGTGCTTTTAGAATCGTTTATGAGAAAGTGGCACTGAGGACAGTAGCCAGATGATGTAGGAATGATATTGCTACTGTTATTTTGGTGTTGACAAACAGATATAATATTCACAATAATCAGATAGCAGAAATATGCACAAATTGACAATTAAGATCACGTATCGGACTGGAAAAGTGGGTTTTTGGTAATTATGAAACTACAGGGGGTGTTTATGACACTTTTCAAAACTTAAAATTAAAAATGAAAAAGAAATGATAAAAGTGATTAAAATAATATTAAACTAATATTTAATTAATTAAACTATTTAAATTCTAAATTAAAATCTAATTTAATTAAACTAAAAATGACAAATGATTTAAATTATGCTAAAAATTTATAAAAATATTTTCTAAACCTAAATTAGAACTTGAAGAAAGTATAAAAAATTAAAAATAATATTTTTGTCTTTTTGTGGTTTTGTAATCAATTAAAAACTATTTAACTTATTTAAACTATATAAACTACTTTTAATTTATATTAATACTAAATTAACTTAGAAAATTACAAGAAAATTTATAAAAATACTTAACTATTATAGGAATCCTAAAAAATTATAAAAACTCTAAAAATTATGTTTAAGATTAATCTACTAATTAATTACCTTTTAATTAACTTAAGTCTATTTTTAACAAATAAAATAAGAAAACTAGAAAATGAACAGTAGAATCTCAAAATTTATTTTCTAAAAACTTATTATACTATATTAGAACTAGAAAAATTATAAAAACTAGATTTAACCTTATAAAAACTAATTAAGCTATTTAATATTTAATATTAATTAATAATAAAGAAAATTAAAATTAAATCTAATTAGCACTAAATGACAAAATAAAAATCTGAAAAATTATCAAAATTACTTTACTATATAAAGTATTTAATAAAAATATAAAAACACTAGTTACTTACTTAAAATCTAAAAATGAAAATTAAACTTAACTTGAATTAAATAGAAACTATCACTTAATTTAAAACATTTTTTTTTGGATTTTTCTTTTTCAGAGCTACTTAATACCTTAAAATGACAAACTTTTGTAAAAACACTTTTTAAGATAGCTTATAAATAAGCTATAACACCCCCTTTGGCCACACAGTTGACTTATGTTGACTGTGTGGTCAATTTTGGTCAAAAGGCCTAAGGTGGGGTCCACAAAGGTTAAAACAGATACACACAAGCTAAGTACACTCAAATAAGCCAGATACAACTAATAAACAACACAAATAAGCTGAATAAGCTAAATTAAGCACTTTGCACTTTTTCACTTTTGACTCAGACCTGGGACAGATTTTGAAGCTTAAACTAAGTGGGGTCCACAGTGACTTAGGTCAAACAAAGGGTCAAAGGTGATACCCTGGTAGGAGGGGAGTTCTAAAAAGCTAACTAAGAAGTGTGGGGTTCACTGGGTTGGCCACAAATCACCACCAAAGTGGTGGTGATAGGGTAGTAACTGATGTGCAGGGGAAGAAGTTGGGCCTGCAGGCCTCTTTGGGGGTCTGTGGGGCCCACAAGAAAAATCCTAAAAATATGGAAAGAGTTGATTCCTAATGCTGAGATGGGGTACAACTAATCCTAAAAGTTTCAATTCCTAAAACCCTACACAAAAATCACAAAAATTCCCCCAATATCTGACTTTTTCTACACAAATGAAATTTTGATTTTTGAAATAAACATGGACAGTTGACTTTTTTTTAGTTTTGATCTTACTAAACTAACTAAAAATGATGTTTTGAGTTATAAATAGACTAAATTAAGTTACTAGGAGGTGTTTTAAGCAAAATGGGTGGGAAATGGATCACAATTCCTTCAACAGTTAACTGTTGAAGGTTTTGTTGGTGATTTTGACTTTTAATCCTATGACCACTAGATTTTAAAGCTAATATGACCTAAACTAACCCTATGTGACATAACACAATAAAAAACAACAAGACTATCACCCTAGAACCTAACTTAAAAAGCTAATCCAAACACTCCTTATAGATGAAGCTGTTTTGAGTTTGTGAAGCAAAGCTAATATCTAAACCATAAAAACCATATCTGAGCTTATATTAACCAACCATGAGCATAATTAAGAACATTTAAACAACACTTAACAACACTTGCTGAGTATAATGGATTATGCAAAAAAATATGGAAAAGGACTTACAATTTGGTGACTGTGAGGATCAATGACCAAGAACCAAGGATCCTAATTCCTCCCTGAGGATCTAAACCCAAAGCCCAAGATATCTTGCTTCCAAATCAACTCCGAATCACCAGAAATCAGAACCACACTAACACAGTTGACTTTTATTGACCTTTTTGTAAATTTTGAGTTTTTGATTTCTAATCTGTTTTTAAGTATTCTAATAGCTTTATTAGGCTATATAGGAGCTTACATGTCCCTAAGAGTCCAATGAATTGCACACAAACAGCTAATAAACTTTACTACGATTTTGAATTTAAGATAAAATTGCATAAGAAGAAACAGTAATGAAAACTTGAGATTGATTAGTTAAAATAAGTTACAATACAATAAAAGAGTAAACTACAATGCTTGAAAGCTTTGGATTATACTTAGAAATAAAAATTACATGACTACGATCTATACTAATCTAAAATTAACTAACTCCCTTCATCCTTGTGCTTCCTCTCCTCTTTATAGCTGCACTTTTGGGTTCCTTGTAGCTTCCTGACCATATCCCACCAACTTGCTCAATTTGTGGCCCACTCTAAGGCTGCCACGTGTATTTGGCGGGAAAATGCTTTTTAAGCAATTGGGACTGATAACGTGTGTAGGGGGGAGGAAGCATTTAATGAAGTATTGGGATGTGTAATTGGGATAAGGGGGTGGAAAAAGGTGCAAGTGGAGGGGGGTAATACCACCTGGTATGGTGGTTTTGGTGGAGTAGCAGGGGAAGAGAGGGAAGGGGGTGAACAGTGGGCGAGGGTGGTTTAGTTTTGGTGGTTTGACCGAAGTCAACACCATGGGTTTGGACTGGGCTATTATTTGGTTGGGCTGGGAGATGGGCTAGTGAATGGGTGGGTTTGTTATTGTATTTATTTTGGGTTTAATTTAGATCCGGATTGTTTGTAACTTTTAAATTCACAAGGACCTCAAATGTAATTAATTGAAAGATGGAGGGCCTGTTTTGGCAAGTTTCAAAAGACACCAAAGGGACTAAACCTGCCATGCTTAAATATCCAAAGGACCAAAATTGTATTTTTCTAATTTAAACCACCCGGGGACCTTTTCTGTCAATTCCCAAACTCCAGGGACCATTCTTGTAATTTTCTGAATCTTGAAGGGCTTAACCTGTAAATTCTCAAAAGTTATCATAAGGACCAATTATGTCATTTTAAGAAAAGTATAAGGTTTATTTTGATTATTTTCCATTTTTAAAACCTTAGGGACTAATTTTGACATTTTTCAAAGTTGAGGGACCATAGTTGTAATTTTATGATTTTTAACTTCAAAGGACTTTTCCTAACAACTTATGAATCCCAAGGACCTTTTATGATATTTTTACAAGTTTTGAGTGACCAGGGACTAGTTTTGCCAATTTATGAAACTTGAGGGACTGAAACTGCCAATTATGCAAACTTTGTACGTTTTTCATTTGTTTTTGCATATTTTGTGTTTGAAACATATAAAACACACCTCTAAGATATTTTAAGCATTTTGATACATATTTGGGTGTTTTTGTATGTTTTGGCAGCTCAGATTGGTATAAAATGATGAGTATTTACACACTCATCAGTAGTACGCAAAAGCTGTTCCAGGGAGTTCCACACAATCACGATTGTCATGGGGACCACTACATAATTCGCATGAAGAAGTGATTTTGTTCACTTGGCTTGTAGGCTTAGGAGCTTCGTAAGATTTCATGAGAAACTTGACTTGGTCCTCAAGTTCCATGATCCTATGGTCAGGAGTGCTAAAATTGTTCGAAGGCAAAGATATTGCCTTGACCGTTTTGTTCAAATCACGGGGATCATTCCAACATTAGTTGTCATAGAGAGCAAGATCTTCTATGAGTTCCCATGATTCTTCCGCACTTAGATCACGTAGCTTACCACCGGCCGATTGGTCAATGGCTCGCCTTGTGGAGAGATCGATATGGTCATAGAAGATTTCGACTTGGAGCCAAATATCTATGCCATGATGAGGGACTTTTTGGAGTAAGTCCTTGAATCGAGTCCATGCTTCATATAGAGTTTCACCTTGACGTTGTTGGAACATCAAGATATCATTTCTAAGCTTGGTAGTTCTCCCCGGTGGGAAAAATTGAGCAAGGAAACGAGTGGTGAGATCATCCCATGAGGTGATGGATCCCGCAGGTAAACGTTCAAGCCATTGACTAGCTTGATCACGTAGAGAGAATTGGAATAGGCATAATCGGGTTGACTCTCTAGTTATAGCATCAAGGTCTATAGAATCTACTATTTTAAGGAAGTCCTTGAGATGTTGATTTGGATCTTCGGAACGAAGTCCATGGAATGCACATCTGCTTTGTACCAACCGGATTGTGTCGGATCGCAAGGGAGACACATTCGCTCCTTGGGTGAGCTCAATGGTGTTTCGATAGCATTGGTGGCTAGGTCGGGAGTAATCTCCTAGGGTTCGGGGCCTAAGAGGTTGGTTAGCTAGTGGTGGGTTTTGTGGGTGGTCTTGTTGTGGTGGGTTGATGGGTTCAAAGATGTTACTATCTTCCATGATGTCGGATGGTAAAGAGTTACGAACAAAAACACGAAGAAATAAGATAGACTAAAGAGATCCTAAAAACTAAAAATAAAATCTTACTAGAAAGGAATCTAGCAAGTAGACCTAATAAAAGAAATTCTAACCTAGACAATAACTATTCCCCGGCAGCGACGCCAAAAACTTGATGCGTGGGAATTGCACCAGGCTTTACCTCTCGAGGGATCTCGAGAAGCTTACAACCCCCACCAGGCAGTGTACCTGATCGATGTAGTATAGTATAATGACAAGTACCGGGGGATTGATCGTTCAACTTAGGAATAGTGTCGCTAGGATTAGAAAACCTAAAGACTAGGTCTAGAGATGAAGGATGATTCTTTTTGTATTTTTAGGTTTTAT
Source organism: Artemisia argyi (assembly GCA_030686995.1). Lineage (NCBI taxonomy): Eukaryota > Viridiplantae > Streptophyta > Magnoliopsida > Asterales > Asteraceae > Artemisia > Artemisia argyi. The sequence goes on from JARVZY010002100.1 coordinate 59,194, forward strand.
GAAAAGCAAATAAAAATCTCGGTTTTGAAGGAGTTGGGCGGAATTAGTTGCTAGTCAACTAACCCAATAACTAAAGATGCAATCAAAATAAAATACTAAAAATGAAAATAAACTAAATTAACTAGTGGTGTGAGCAATATATGGGAGCATTGTGTTTACTTAGATTTCACTACTCCCTATATATCTTTTACAGGTTAATTACTTGTTACAGTTGTGTGGATGACGGATTGTATTCCTTAATACCATTCATGGGGTGGCGTACTTACTTCCCCAATCCTATAAGCTCCTACTTCACTCCTATGTCGAGCCGGCTAAGAAGCTCCTAACATGGGGTCACTAGAATTCGCTCATGCATTAAATACAATCATAAAAACCTAGTACACATCGGTTCATGTTTCTTAAGACGTTCAAGCAAGTTACACAATGGAGATCTGCCAGTTTTCTTAAGCCTAACATTGAAATCATTCATCCATTACAACTATAAACAATCAATCAACCTATAATCAACATCTAGGTTTCATTACATCTAAGCAAACACATGAAAGATCTAGCCTAGCATGTTAAAATCAAGACAAGCATAAGATATATTCAAACAACACATAGACGTATTGAATGAATTGAAAGAGGACTTATCTTAATTGAACATGAAAGGTTTCAAGGGGTGAAAACCCTTGAAAATACTGTTATAAACGACCTAGGGTTTATTAGGTTCGACCCTAGTATTCTCCACACAAGTTCCTCTCCTAATGAATGAAAAATAGAAAAGTATATATACATTTTCTGAGATGACGGCGTCAAGAGTAAATGTCTGACGCCGTCATCTCGCCGCCAATAAACTCCTCGGACTGCCTAGATCTAGGTTTGACGCCGTCACGTGTAGTCTATCTTCAGGCCGTCACCAAAATAACTCTTGACGCCCTTCTCTTGACGCCTTCAGGTTTTCACTGGGTCGTCATGGATTTTACTCCTGACGCTGTCACAATTTCCTTCTTGACGCCGTCAGGTACTGCTCTCAGCATGGAAAATTAAGTATTTGCCGTTTTCTTCACTTTTATGCTCCAAAAACGTCCAAAATGCTTCCTTTTCCAAAATTCACTCCCAAAGTACCTAAAATCACAAAAGGAACGATTTAGGGCAATATTTGATCAAATAATTTCAATTCCAGGCTTAAATGACCCCCTAAAAACGGTTCATTTTTTGCCTCATCAGTTTAAGTCATTCCTTCCGACTTAAAGCATCAGCCACTACGTTGGCTTTTCCTGGGTGATAACGGATTTCGCAGTCGTAATCGCTAAGCAATTCTAACCATCTACGTTGTCTCATGTTTAGTTCCTTCTGGTCTAAGATGTGTTTAAGGCTTTTGTGGTTGGTGTATACGGTGCATTGTGTGCCATACAGGTAGTGTCTCCATAACTTAAGGACGAACACTACTGCTCCTAATTCTAGGTCGTGGGTCGTATAGTTTTCTTTGTGTTTCTTCAGTTGTCGAGAGGCATAAGCTATCACTTTGCTTCGCTGCATCAATATGGCTCCTAAACCATGATACGAAGCATCACAGTATACCACGAAGTCCTCACTTCCTTCAGGTAATGCCAAGATTGGTGCTTCACAAAGTTTTCATTTCAGTAGACGGAAAGCTAAATCGTGCTTTTCTTCCCAGACGAATTTCTTGTTTTTCTGAGTCAGTTCAGTCAAAGGCTTGGAGATTTTTGAAAACCCTTCAATGAATCTCCTGTAGTAACCAGCAAGACCTAAGAATTGGCGAATCTCGGTGAGGTTTGTCAGAGATGCCCAATATTTCACGGCTTCGATCTTAGCAGGGTGTACATGAATACCTTGACTATTGACAATATGACCAAGAAATTGTACGGTGTGGATCCTGAAATCGCATTTTGAGAATTTGGCATACAATTGCTCTTTCTTGAGCAATTCCAAGATGGTTCTCAGATGCTCAGTATGTTCTTTCTCATTGCGCGAGTAGATTAGAATATCATCGATGAACACAATTACGAACTTGTCCAAGTAACGTTTGCATACTCGGTTCATGAGATCCATGAACACTGCAGGTGCATTGGTTAAACCAAATGGCATTACTCGGAACTCGAAATGTCCATAACGAGTTCTGAAAGCAGTTTTGGCCGGACACTTAGCTGGTGGTAACCTGAACGTAGTTTGATCTTTGAGTATACACTCGATCCTTGCAACTGATCAAACAAGTCGTCGATCCTGGGTAATGGATATCGATTCTTTACCGTGAGTTTGTTCAATTCCCGGTAATCGATACACATTCGGAACGATCCATCTTTCTTCTTAACGAATAAGACTGGAGCTCCCCAAGGTGATGATCTTGGTCAGATAAAACCTTTATTTGACAATTCTTTCAGTTGCTCAGACAGTTCCTTTAGTTCAGACGGCGCTAGTCTGTAGGGTGCTTTTGCCATAGGTGTCGCTCCAGGCACAAGTTCGATTTGGAATTCCACATGTCGCTCAGGTGGAAAACCGGGCAAGTCTTCGGGGAATACTTCGGGAAATTTACTGACAACCGGAACATCTTCAAGTCGTCTCTCTTTTGACTTGTCTTCCGTTACATGAACCATGAATGCTTGACATCCTTCATTCATGTACTTTACTACTCGGATATACGAGATGATTCCGTATCGAGTCTTATTCAGGTCGTCATGAACTATGAGGGTTTCGTCATGGAGTGGGATATGAATGGTTTTCTCATCACAGAGAATCCTCGAATGATGTCTGGACAACCAATCCATACCAATGACTGCGTCGAAGCTACCAAGTGGAATGGGCATAAGGTCGATGGGAAAAGGTTCGTCTTGCAAGACAACGGTGCAATCTCGCAGGAAGACATCGGTGTTAATTAAGTTTCTGTTGGCCATTTCGACTTCAAAGGTGGTGTTTAGTTTAGAGGGGGCTACATTAAGTAAGGGACTAATCTAGTGGACACAAAACTTCTATCTGCTCCGGAATCGAATAAAATCCTAGCACTATGCTGATTTATAAAGAACGTACCCGTGACAACGTCGCTCTCCCTCGAGCAACGTTCTGCTGGCCATTTCCTTTTGGGCAGCGGTTCCTGAAATTTCCTACTTCTCCACAGGTGTAACAGGTTGGGGCTACAGGCTGAAGGTTGCTTTCAGTAGCTGGACTCCTGCAATCCTTGGCTTGGTGTCCTATTTTCTAGCATCTCATGCACTTTGTTGTGCATGGTCCATTGTCGTGTAATTTACATCTGTTACACTGGGGTTTCAAGCCTTGGTATTCCTTGTTATCCGTAGCAGTGTAGACCTTGACAACTTCTTGATTTTGGTTTTGTCAATTGTGGCGGTTGTTTCGGTTGTGGTGGTACGGGTTGCTGCTTCGGTTGTTGTTATTGTTGTTGTTTGATTTGGAGTTGTGGTTGGAGTTGGAGTTGTGGTTGTGATGAGTAGTCCTCTTGTCATCGAGTTTCCTCTTGAGTTCGTTGCTACACTTGACCTCTCGGTCAAGGAGTTTTTGTGCAAGTTCGATTGCTGCTTCTACATAGGTTGGGTTTGATGAGGTAACGTCACCCTCAATACTCCGAGGAAGTCCTTCAACGTACTTCTCCAGAGTCTTCTCGAGGTCGGGTACAACCGTGGGACATAGCACCATAAATTCTTGGAATCGGCGGTTATAGGTTTTGAGATCAACACCCTTGACATTCAACTGGTGGAATTCATCTTCCAATTTCCTCAGTTCAGAACAGGGGCTATACTTCTTCAGTATCTTGGCCTTGAATTTTGCCCATGTGAGTTGGTAAGCTGTCGTTGTTCCCATAGTCTGGATTGTGGCATTCCACTAGGATAAGGCATCTTGCATGAGTGTTCCTGTGGCGAAGGTGACTTTCGTGTTGTTGGTATAACCGCTTCTCTGAAAGACAGTCTCAATTCGCTCGAACCAGTGAGCCAGTTCGATCACACCTTCAGTACCTTTGTAGAAAGTAGGCTGGAAACTCATGAAGTCTTTGTAAGTACACCTACGGTGGGTGGCTACCACACTCTCTCCAGTTGGCATGTTGGTGCCGCTGTTGCGGGCATTTCTTGCTGCTTGTTCTGCCAAGACTGCATTCACGCCATCGGCAATTCCCTTCCGAATATCTTTCGGAGTCATAACAGGTGTAGTGGTTGTGGTTTCGGGTGTAGCAGTTGCTCTTCTTGTGTGTGCCATGTTTCTATAAACATTGCAAGGAACATATGTTTAGAGGTCTCATAACGCTAGAGTAGGATTATGCGAAGAGTGAGGAAATCGAGTATAGTCATCATGTTAATCACAACAATCCGAGTCTATCAAATATCCTAAGGTGATCTAATCGGTTTTTATATATAACATCACGACATGTCTGAATCAAATCATAAAACACATGAGAATATAAAAGATCTAATTATCCTGCATAAATTGACATCTCATGAGACAGTATATAAGAGAAATGCAATATGAATATGAGAAACAACCATAGAAAGACATAAATCAATATTAATATAGTACATCCATACAATAGAAGATTAATAACTTGTTCGATAGTTTATTACAACATATGGATACAAGATTCCTTATTAATACAACATTGGTAGTCTAAGAGAACTCTTAATACTAATACATCTCTGATCTATGGTCCTCCTGGTGCACCATCTAGACGTCGCTGAAGGCTCATAACCATATCCATCAAGATCTCTACCGTGTGATCTCGAGCTCTATCTTTGGCTCGGGAATCCTCAATCATGAGTCAATAAATCAAGACCTGAAAGCTGAGCTGGTCGACTACAGAGTCAAGTGCCTCTATCGCTGTATGCATCAAAGAAACATCATCGTGCAACACAGTCATTGTCCCACTGACCTCCTCAAGCCGAGTACTCATATGGTCGAAAGCTACCTCCATAGCTAGCTAGCCTATGACAAGGTTCTCTACCTCGTCTCCAAGAACCTCGACCTGCTCTAGTGGCAAGTCATTCAGGATGCCAATGATGTAGTCTAGTCGATCCTCATGTTGAGCTAGTCTGGCGGCTAGTAAGGGTACGGTGTGGTGAAGGGGTTCTCCGGTGACAGGAAGACTCCTCGAGGCGGCGGCGGATGAGCTCTCTCCTAGTTCAGCTAGGCTAGGGGCTCCCTCCTGGAACTCCAATGACGGATGATCGGTAGTAGGAAAGACCATCGGCGAGTGTTGACCCTCCTGTGGATCTTATGACGAGTTGTTTCCTCTGCTGCAACCTGGGCATAGGGGTCTGAGGAAGAAGGGATCAAGTGACATGCCTTGCCGTGGGTCGGCAAAGGGCCGTTGTGAGTGGTTGGTGACGTAGGCGGGGTACAAGATGGCAATGGCACAGTAGTGGTTTGTCGATAGAAGATGGTAGGGGATGGGACAGAAGATGGTGGTGCAGGTGATGGTGTCCTGGTACGCTCAGGGGCTGGGGGTGGTATAGCAGGATCTGCTGGTGCACATACCCTCTTCCGGGCAGTGATCTTACGAACAGGGCCTCCCTCGTATTGGCGAAAATGGCGGCCAAAGTGTTCCGGCTCATAGGGTCGAAGTCATCGAACTCGTCTTCGGCGGCGGATCGGACCAGGTGATGAAGGTTGGGATGCGGGGGATGCGGGAGGAGAATTCTCTAAGTCGGATGCAGGTAACCACTGTTGACTCTGCATGTATCGATCCATAGCAGGTGACATAGGCATCACTGCTGGAGCAACGTTTGATGTAGGAGACATAGGGTCTTCACTTTCTGAGTCAGACGATACTGCGATGGCGTGTGGAGCTGGAGACATAGTACTGTAACAATCCCGAATAGTAAATGTAAGTTAAAATCATAAACATGTTAGCCTTGCTAAAACTCATATAATAGGCAACATTCTTAAATGTTGGGAATATGTAGGCACGGAGGTCATGAAATATTTATGTTTTTGAAAATGGTCCGTTTTGAAAAAGTAGTTATAGTCCAGTGTATAAAATACACCTCGTTCTCTATAACCATGGCTTTGATGCCAATCCGTAACACCCCCTAAATTCAATTAACAATGGCGGAAGACTTAACGGGGTATTACATAGTGGATCTTTGTCATAATCATAGGAAATGTTTTGAAAACACATTTTATCATTCATTTAAAATATTCTAAGTACAGAAATCGTTTTGGAAAAATCACTCATATCTTCATAGATATGTTTTATTTAGGTGAATGATAAAGACAATGTTTATTTGAAAACCCGTGCATGGGTTGATGCCCTTCTCCGTGCCTTGAACTTCCATGCCTTAATTACCTGAGATAACATGCTAAAAGTCAACAAAAGTTGAGTGATGTCCATAAGTTTAAGTTTAAAGGTTGAACATAAGTAAAGGTGTTAATTGTATCGATAACCAATTAACGAGTTTAAAAATCAAGTTTGTTATTGCATTAAGCTCATGACACGCAACGATTTGACAGGCATCAATGTGTGATGTAAACTAATATAAAGGGTGCCCTCAGGATAGGTCTTTGCCAGTAACCTATAAGTTTGTTAAATACTGTGCGCCTAGTCGCTCATCCTAGCTAAACTAAACGGGGATTGTCAGTCCTAAATAGATCTATTCCTAAATATTTACGTTCACTCGCAAGTGATTAAGGTTCATGATCGAGGGGCATTTGGCAATAGCTACTTAAGCAATAAAAACATCATGCATAGCATACTAAAAAGCTTCTGTTCGGGTTTGTAGCATGTATCTCCCCACAAAAGAGTTTAAAAGTTTAAAGAGTGGGCTATGAACTCACCTGGGTTGCTCGGTAGTAATAGTATCGTAATTCAAACAATAGGTGGAAACGGCTTTGACACACAACCTAAATAAAATATGGCAAGTTTCAGAGTTTGATAGTCTAAGTTCGGTTTATCGCGAAAGTTGTTTATTATGGTGTATTGTTTGTTTAGGTTACTTGTAGCAATTAAACGTGCGTGTTTAAATGCCTGAAGTTCAAGAACAAAGTTATATTTTAGAATATAACTCGTGAGTATGTTTTCGTTTGACGAAGTATAGAGATTGTTGAAAATGAACGAGGTCGGTGGTTGGTAGAACCAAATTCGGGTTTAAGCTTTGGTTAATCGTTTGAATATATATATATTTGTCGTAGTGATATATATATATATATATATATATATATATATATATATATATATATATATATACACACACACACACATACACTAGTCTCAAAGCCCGCCGAATGGGCGAGCATGACTTGTAATTTTACGTTTTATTTTAATTTGTTGTATCCTGTGTCTTGACTTGTAATTATTTGTTGCTTAATATTAGCATGTTGTTAAGTAAATGTAATTATTGTTTAAGTGTGATCATTGTTTTTTTGAACGTTAATATTCTGTATATATGTATTTTATTTAATGAATAGGCAAAATATTTGTGTTTATAAATATAATTTCAGTAAAAACAGAACAAATGTTATAAGTATGAATTTCCGAAAACGCATACTCTACTTTAACATACTCTACAAGTCTACATCAATGTTAACTTGGGTTGGGACTACATCTCTAGCATTATGAGCCACCTAGGGTATCGATGTGCCTTATAGTTATTCTAAGAAATAAATGATTAATGTTTCCTGAGGTCGAGGATACGCATGTGTGTTTTAAAATTCTAACCTAAAGATCCATACATGTCAAACTGTGTCCATTACTCACCTAAAAAAATAAATTAATATTATCAACTTCAATGGAGATAATGTGTGGAATATGAAAATCACCTAAATATCCATAAACTGAGTTCACAAATCATATTATTAAATTCAAGAATAATGTATGTAAACTTTCATTATTTATAGCAGCAGCTCATAAATTAGTTAAACGTCCTAGAGGGAGATCTGTATACATAAGAAATAAATACATTTTTATAAGATGATCCAGTACTCCATTGCCTACAAACCCATAAGATGGCCTGGAAGCATGAGTAATTGCTTCAACCAGCTACTTGTTATTATTGTTTAGTTTTTTGTGTGTGTTAAATATTGATTTTTTAAAATTTTATATTATACAAAGATTGTTTTAAGTATTAGCAATGTTTGTCAATTTATTTCCGCGCGCATGGTATTTGTAATTACTCTCGGTACACGTAATCACCACCGGCATATGCAAACTTGTTAGATGTAACCATAGACCATCTGACTTACTTATTTGTTCTTCGGTTTTGCGACTTACTTGGTTGTCATTGAGTTATCCTCCAAAACATCTCCCATTCCATTAATCTGATATTCCAAATGGCTATTTTCATATCCATAGAATATTACATGGTTGATGTTATTTAAAAGACATGACATAGGTAAAAAAGAAAAAGCACCATCATAATTCCAACACAAATGAGAAATAAATGTCAATTTCAATGGTAAAGTATGCATTTAAAGTGACCTTCCTAATATGAATACTACATCTTGGCCCTTGAGTCATCACGTCACTTCCATGTTTCTGAAAGATCTATTAAAGAGATAATATTAAGTGAATGAGAACACATAACAAAGCATAAATTTTGAATGATAAGGACTCATTTTTGGCATACCTTCAATTACCTCTTCAGTTGACCATGCTCTTTATTAATCATTATCAGGTTACCGGATATATAAGCTACTGAAGCTTGTAAAAACTTCTGTTAATTAGAGCATGCAGTGTGCATACCACATAGTCAAAGTCATGGTCAAACTCAAAGACAAGAAAATTAAACACAAAGTGAGAAAAACGTCAAGTATTCACCATGGTCCATGAATGATCATACAATCAATAACCATCATTATATGATTATATCAAACAAATATATATAATGCACAAACATTAAACAAATTACCTCATCAAAGAAACGAAATCCGCAACAAATGAACCCTTTTCTTCAATTTGAAACGATCATTCACCGGAAAAATATGTAACAGTGTCGATATCTATAGTTGTAATAGATGTTGAAGAGAGATTCCTCTTTGCTCTTTTGGATGCAACCCTCAATCTCCCCTATGCTTTCGAACTTTTGCTAACATCTTTCCTATAATTCCTAAAGAATTCTGCAGCAAGGTATTTCACCATTCAATTATCAAAATCCTCGCCGCCTAAATGAGTGTCACCACCAATAGCTTGAACATCAAAATTCCCATTGTTGATGGTAACAAGAGATACATTAAATGTACCACCACCCACGTCAAAGATTAGCACATTTGTTGCACGACTGATGGTAGCCTTCTTGTCAATCCCGTAGGCAATAGCAGCTGTAGTTGGTTCATTCAGCAAATGGTAGAACATGAAGACCAATAACAGTAGCTGCATCCTTTGTTGCTTGACTTTGTGAATCATCAAAATTAGCAGGAACGGTGATCACTGCAGACTTCACTTCCGTTAAAAGGTATACATTAGCTACCTCTTTCATTTTGGTAAGAATCATGGAAGAAATTTCTTCTGCAGAAAACTGTTTCACATCGTTCTTGTATGCCACTATGATCATAGGCTTTCCACTTGGCCCTTCTACTATCTTAAAAGACCAAACGTTCATGTCACTATGCACTAAGGCATCACCATACTTCCTTCCGATCAGTCTCTTAGCATCTGAAAATTTAAAACAGATTAATTGGTTTCACATTCATGTCTGACAATACAATTAAGAACGACATGAATTAAAACAGACCATGCTCAGAGTTCAAATTGATCAAGCTTCAACTATTGTTAAAAGTGGTTTGTACAGTCAATTATTGTTTTACCTCTTAATATTTTGGTTTAGTTAGAGGTAAAGTACTATTGTTCCATTCTGCAAATAATTTCAGATATAATGACCCACTGAGCCAAAGTGGGACAAAAAACAAAAAATATACATACAAGACAACGACTTTAATAAGTATACCGAAAACCAATCTGCTTGTTAGCTATCGTCAGCACCGCACTAAATTCTCTCATTTGCCGGCCTACACAAAACACAAAAATCACCTAACTTATTTAAACATAATAAAAATCAATCTCAAAAAAACTTGTCAAGCCATAACCATACACCATCCGGCTTACTTAATTGTCCTTTGGTTTTAGGGCTTGCTGGTGTTCTACTGATTGCTTGGATAAAAATGTTTTTACATTTTCAGTAATATAAGACGCTAATATATTTGATGCTTGAACATTTTTATAATAATTTTTAAATGTTTATAATATTATACATAGAGGTGTAAATGTACAATCTTCGCATATTGATCCTTCCTTTTCTCAAATGAACTTGGAGATAGTTGAATTTCTTTTTGCTTAACATTTATTTATTTTATTAGTTATAAAGCTGACTATACCGTTGCTTCTTCTTTGCTTTCAAATCTGACGCTTCTTTCAATATTGTATAGATACCACCCGCAACATCATTTAGATACCTAAAACAAATATAAAAGGTAAATTACCACCTGTGTCAGCTTAATGGAAAATCTACGTTTAAGATTAGGTTTAATCTTACCAAGTTAAACTTTATTTTTCTTTCTTGTTGTCCACGAGCCTGAAAGTTCTTAACTATATTTGTCTTTAGCTGGATGCAAATTTGCCAAGACAAGTCTGTAAAACATTAATTGTTAACTTTGAAAGTTTTAAAAATTTCTAAGTGATTCTAAAAGCACACCCACCTTGCTTAGGTTTCATGCTTGCTCAAACCCACCTTGAAATTTTTCTCCCTATGCTTGCAAGCCTCCTGTGTTGATTTCTCTCATAAGCTGTGAGATCAATAGTCAGCAAGAGAAAATTGTGAAAATAATGAACATTAGAATAATCTACAGTAAGGCCATATAAAAATACCAAAATATCAATATGCATGCCTGCTTTAACAGTTTAGAGATAATGCTTTTAACTCTAAATACTATTTTAGGATGAAAAATGACTGAACTCAATAAAATTCTAATATCATAACAAATCAAATATCTCACAATTCATAAATAAGCAATTCCAAACACTCTTAAAGCCACTTTAAGTTGTATCATAGAATATTAAGCATAACAAATGCTGAAAATTAGTAGATGCGCCAGTGTACCGACACCCGACTAAGAAGACATACACACTTTTAAATCATACCCACGGTGTAATAGGACATATAGATCTCTTGGATAGGTTATAGGACCTATAGCTTTCCTGCCCAAAGTTCTAACTGGGCAAGTCAAGTCATGCATGAAAAAGGTTTTTTGTAAAGTTGTGTGCTTTGTGTCACCATATTTGGTCATCTCTCAGTCTCCTTACGTGCCTAATAATTTCATTATTTGCAGGCAAGTAGCTGATGTGGTAGAAAAAGCACATTCATCCAGCACCAGGTTCCAATAATGTGCAGTTTTTGTTATTCTACATACTTGACTGGAAGAGCGTAACAAATACTTCATGCTTATACAAAGTATTACTAAGTAAATGTTACAGAGTAAGTTTTAAGCTACCAAACAAAAATATGGTTTGCGATTTACGACCACATCGCTAATTGGCATAATCTTCAATCAAAACAGGTTTTAGGTATAGGTCGAATAACAGTTCAATTAAAAAATAAGAAAATAATAGTATAAAAAGAGTGAGATGGGTGTAAACCTAGAGTCCTGAACCTTAACAGTGGACTTCTTTTCGCCACCGAGAACTACGGTAAATGACCATCCGGTGAAAATAATGTTATTGCTCTGTCATATCTTGCCATTGATTAATTTTCTAGGGTTTGTCAATTGTATTTTTATAATGCAATAACATTGTTTATAAACTCCACATTCCTCACTATCCAATTAAACATATAATTACCAAGTTCTAATTGGTAAAAAAAGTGTCAAATACACTTAAGAATACTAATAAAGACACTTAAGAAGATATAGTCGGACGAGTTTCGTCCTGAAGAGAGGGAGCAAATGAGATTGTAATATAAGAATTCGGATCTGAGGGAGCAAATGACTTTGAGCAGACCCGCTCCCAGTAGCATGATTCCGGCGAAGATAACGCCAATATAGCAGTGGAAGACTTGTAGTACAACCCACAACCCAACCATAAAAAGGATACTGTGGATTTTCACCTTCTGATATAGATAAAACAATAACTGCTGCAATAATTTGTCATAACGTGAATATCAACTCAATTAAAATCCATAACAAAGTGTTAAATGGACTCCATCTTTGTTGACCAATCCTTCCAGTTGCACTTGATTCAGTTGATGATGATGGGTGAGCTGTTAAAACTTTTGGGCAGTGAGCTGATCCATGAAGAGAACTATCAGATAAACCTGATGAGGATCCTCCATAATACTACTCATATGTATATCATTGTCACTAAACACTGGTAAGCATAATACTCATATGTAAGAAATGCTGATGGCGAAAACATACCATAAACTACCATGACATGGTCGATCTGGTGCTAGGAGCTTATCCATGTTTGAAAACAATGCCTGCCCTTTCAAACAATAGGGTAGTTAATGTAAGAATAATAATTCTTGTTATATATACAATAAGTTATTTTGTTACCCTTCCAGCATACAGAAGAGAAATCAATCTTGATAGCTAAACTGAATGGGTAAGCGTACCAAGAGCATATTAGTCTTCTTGGCTCGTCTCCTAGGCCTTCTGATAACCGCTCTACTGTAACACCTGCAACCACAACAGGACAACTTAATCCACAACAATAGATATTGCATATGTGATTAGTCAATAAAACATAGGACTATTCGCGACTATGCAATTTGTTACCACTTGGGCTATCCTATGTGATTCACGGAATCTGCTCCATAACTTCTAAAAGGGTAAAGGACTCGTGGACTGTTTTTCCCTTCTGTAGTTCCAAAGTCTTTTGATAAATTTTTGTAATTTCTAAGAGTTCAAATCTTTTCTGCAACCTCTTAAGATTCAAAAGATTCTATCAAATTAGATGAAGATTTCTATCTTAGTTCCAAACATTCTTCAAAGAACGATCTAAAACTTTGTTCTAAATTTTATACTTATGCTCGATGAGGACAGATCTAATATAGAATATTCCCAATAACAAAAAACGTAAACGATGCAAGAATATGTGACCAATCATTTTTTGTGCATTTCCCTATAGTAACATTTTCAAACACTCATCTGACACTCAAATTCATAAAACCCACCTAGAAGTCCTTTCATTTGCTTTATCACTTTCTTATGCTGACCTATGGGAGAATTAACAATCATTAATGGATCATCCATCTGCCACTACCAACTCTTTCTAATAGGATTAGTGTGATGTCTCCAACAGAAAACACATTTATTAGTACAAGCCAAACTTGGTGTTGCCTTCATGCACCTATTACCATGAAAGTGAACTGCTTTCAGATTTCACAACAATAATTGGGTCTTTGCTACATGAAAGATGTACTCTAATCTCGTGTTGAATGATATCTCTACTTTTATCAAAAAAAATATATAGGAAGTTGCAAGCAGAAACATATTACTTAATTAATAGATATTTTGAGTTGATACTGATAGAACTTAAGCACAAAAATTGTTGTTTGCAAAGTCTATCTACTTACAACAGCAGTAACTTACTGTCCCCTGATTTAGAACATACCTTTCCAAAAACCCCAAGCACTATAGTCGCATCTGAAGATCCATATATGGTGGGAGCTAAGACATAAATCACGGATTCTTGGCAATTTACAACCTGCAGATAAAGAAATCAACTTTAATTTCACAATATTATTTTGTTATGAAATCAGCAATATTAACATAATCTTTGGATTTATTTTACGGTTAAACTTAGATTAACTCTTCAAATTCTAAATCTTTATGATATAGATCTTAAAGTCTTCGACATTGTTGTATAACTTATGTCTTGTGACGATGACAATATAACTACTAATCCCTATTCGTTGCTCGAGATTGGATTTGAACACCCAATCAATCACACAAAATCTGCTTTAGCAGAATGCTACTTCACCAAAGACTCACTAAAGAATAAATAATACTCCGTAGTAGTTAGGTATTTATTGGTAAGCATTAATTAAGCAAAAAAGCTGTAGACTTGCTTCTGCTGCTTGAAGTTGTCATAATGATATGACCCGATGCTTTAGTGTTTGGCATAGTCTAATCATTTAAGAAACAAATAAATAGAATGATCAAATATTATGTTATTTATTGAAAAAGGTAGAGATAATCAATGAGATAGAAACGAAGGTCCCAAATTAGGTTTAAAAAGGTAAATAATTTGGTGGCATATGGTATGAAACTCGTCATCTAAAACTTTTACTTGACCCTGAGATAACCAGAAATGGAATCTCTTATCTAAAACACCGATACCTGATTGTTGCACCTTACAAATACCTAAGGTAAAAAAACTAACCTTAACATAAGATCCTTTAAGTTCAGGTGCTTGCTTAACGTACGTTTTTTTAGAGATCCCCTCTATAAAACTGGGACCCTTAGTACTGGCAGATGTCTTAGTAGGAGAGGCGTCAGTCATTAGAACATCCTGATCAGACGGACTGCTATGCCCATTCTCTTTAGCAACAGCCCTTTCAGAAATTCTATCTAAAGCATCAGAAATATTTTGTGAAATCCAATCTTGAACCTGAGACGCTGGAACCGGAGCAGCCGGCATGTCAGGATCTGAATTCGCGAAAAAAGGGTGCATTATGGCTCAATGGAGTTTTCTCTGATCCTTTTTCACCAAAGTATATCAAAAACCTAAGATGCTCAAACTTCTCCATACTCAAACCCTGCAAACTTTGAAGCAACATCAAAAGGTTGCAATCTTTTAAGTAAAAAAGAAAGTATCAAGAAACACGGAATCATTATTCGTGGAGGGTGTTATACTTGAACATGTAAGTTTGCTAAGTACCGTAAAAGGTATATATCATTAGTACCATATACAAAATACACAGCAAAGCCAAGGATAAGCATAGCCTTCTCATGAGTTATCCAAACAACCCTTTGGTAGAGATTACCCAAACAACCCATTGTTGTAGGAAATCCAAATCTACAGCTTCACCACCACTCCAATATTTTCAGTACTGTAGACGTTAACAATCAAAGTGGCAAAAATATTTTTAGGTATTGCATGTAAATAAGCCCACAAACCTCTCCACAAAATGACTCAAAGAAGAGTTTCTCATCAGCCTTAATAACCTGCTTCGAAGTAAATAAACACCCCGTATATGCACCCATAATAACCAATGTTCATAACAAGCTTTGCGTTAGTATCCACACGTCGTGTGAACAGCTTGCAGAATACCACCAACCCGCTGTCGCTATAAAACTTGTACCACTTGAGTTGTACATTGCTCTTATAAAACAACTTTAGTAGCTTGTAGCTTCTAATCTCAATATCATCCCTAAGAAGTTAATCGAAAATTTTCATTAACTTGTCACATGATATGCCATTCATAATTTTTTTACTAATCACATTAACAATATCAAGAAGTTAAAAGTCTTGCTGAACCTTCAAAGATAGAATGGCTTTTAGTTCAGGCCAAATTTAAATTTCTGACTTAGTACTCATATAGAAGGCGAATTATCAAGAGACTCATAGACATATGCACAACTGTTAATGGGTACGGAAGTGGCTCCGAATAAACCTAACCGTTAGTGGTGCAATGATTAAAGAAACACAAAAACATACCAACCATATAATGGTGACAAACCCATTACCAGACGTTTTGGAGAATTCGTTCCTTTTTAATAAGTAACTACAAAACAATCAACAATAAAGCCAATTAGTGTGTGAATTACTAAAGCACGAATATCTAAAATTTAAAATCCATAAGCAGAGAAAAAGTATATTATGAATGAGCAAAATCGATAAGCAGAGAAAAGTATATTAAACTATGATCAAGGCTCGATTTCAACACCTTCACAGCGTGGGTTTTTTTTTTTTTTTTTTTCCTTGTCAAACATGCACCCTCATGCAACATTAATTAACTTTAGGGCTTGGAGACTGAATATGATCGATAATGGATATGGAAACAAATTAGGGTTTGGAAGAATGGATGAAACTCAACACGTCAAATATGCTTCTGCGAATTTTTGCTGCAATTACTTTGGTGATTGTGTAGATGTAATAGGTAATGGGTATTATAATATGGGCTTAGGGTTTGTGAAAAAAAAGTGTTTTAATGTATTGATTCAGTGGTTAACATATATGTTTTGCAATGGTATAACACAACTTGTGACATAGTCTAATTATTGAGGCTCATCTTACAAGCCGACCAGTCCAAGGTTCAAATCTTGCGAGGCCATTTTTTTTAGACAATTAGCTTCGAATTTCATAAAATGTTGATGACATGGATTTAATTAAAAATGATGACATGGCTAACAATAATGATGACATGGCGAAAAAATGATGACAAGGCATTGACCATGCTTATTTGGCATTAAATGGTCAAACGCCTCCTGTTATATATATATATATATATATATATATATATATATATATATATATATATATATATATATATATATATATATATATAAAAGAACGACGAAGTGTGACGGATATACATCGAAGGCTTACGAAGGTCGGTGTGATTAACAAGATGTTTGATAGGTGTCGAAAAGTGAATTGGTTTGAGAGAATGTGTTAATTGTTAAAAGTTATATATTTATTATTATCGTTATTACGTTATATATATATAAACTATATATATATTTAGTTTACGAAAAGTGCTTGATCGAATCAGATTTATATAAAATAATTATACATATAAAATATAAATTATAAAATTTATATTTTATGAAAAACCTTTAAGTTTTGTAAAATTTACACTTTAAACCTGTCACACCCCCAGAATCGGGTCCAGCGGAAGCATACAAGCAGCTGGGGTGTAACTCAATTGGTATTACAACACAGGTTCAAAACGGGTTTTCACTTGAATCATTTAGAATAAAATAACTAAATCAAAATGTTGAATTTACATTTTTAAAAGTAGTGCGGAAATAGGCCTTTAAAATAGTTTAAAACGGTCCCCATAAGAATATCAGAGTCTTCTATGACCATGCCATGCCCTGCCAAAACCTCCAGTAGCGTGTCATTGCTTAAAACCTGAAAATACATGCTAAAACGTCAGCATAAAGCTGGTGAGTTCATAGTGTTTAGTAAACAAGTATTTTCCGTAAACAAGTGTTTTAGGTAAACAAGTATTTTCCAGAAATCAAGTATTTTAGGTAAACAAGTATTTTCCAGAAATCAAGTATTTTAGGTAAACAAGTATTTTCCAGAAATCAAGTATTTTAGGTAAACAAGTATTTTCCAGAAATCAAGTATTTTAGGTAAACAAGTATTTTCCAGAAATCAAGTATTTCCCAGCAAAGGCATCGTAAATCCACTCAGTTACAAGTCCCGCCATAAGAGACTTGTAACCTGTGTGTTTACAACCCACTGCCAAAAGTAATATGCTTAAGTAAACAAGTCATTTGCGGAACACGAGATTTTCATTAGCAAGACAATATAACAAATACCATGTCACAGCTAAAAATAAGGTATACATTGCCTAAAGCTCATGACCCCGAAGCTCGACGTAATCGTATGCAATCAAGCATAAAATGCCCCAATAAGTGTTTGCCAGACACTCGGAAGTAATCCGAATGATATGCGTCCGTTTAACAGGTTGGCGCGACCAACTCGGACGGGGTGTCAACCCAAATAGATCTATCCACAGCATTCGCGCTCACACGCATGTAATTAACGGTTCATGATAAAGGGGACTTCAGTGGCAGTAATAGGTAACTCAGGCAATGTAACAGTTTTGTATTTATGTCCGCAAAAGCAAGAACTTGTGTTCATAAGAAAGTAATCAAGGATGGAATAAGTAATTCATAATGTATTCAAGTAATCAAATCAAGTATTTCAACCATCCAGTAATGTTTGGGAACATGAATCGCGTTCAAGTAAAACAAGCATTGAATTTAAATAGTAAGGAGCATGTATCTTCCCCCAAAACTGTTGTAAAACAAGTAAAAGTAGGGGTTATGAACTCACCTGGTGCAATAGCTACGATGACAACAATGAATACACAGAAATGAGGCACGATCTCTAACCGCAACCTAATATGAATGGTATGATCTAATGTAAGAAATGAAGTAATGCTACACATGCAAATACGTATGTTATCGATACCACTCATTAGTTTTGAAAATAACGTTTATCGTCAACAAATACGTTTTTGACGTCTCGTTAGGTTAATAACCACTTTTCATGGAAATAGGTTGAAACGGTACTCCACAATCCTTGTTTGGTGATCTATCGGCAATTATAAGGTTTTCGTCGCAAAAATAGCATTTTCGTTACTTGAAAATATGCCCAAAATGGCCTCGCAAAACAAGTCGCGAAATGTTGTACGTTAATGGTTAGTGGTAAAACTCGACGTTTTTGAAAACCTTGAAACAATATCTTGAAGTCGTGTCATTTAACTTTTGGCGATACGGGTCTCGATCGATGAGAAAATCGACTCTTATTGTTGTTACTTGAAAGTAGTATGTTCAACACTTAGAAAATTTTATTATAGTAAAAGCTGTCAAAATATATAGTTTATCGGGTATATAGATGAGGTCGTAGTTTATTCGTTATAAGTCTATTCGACGAACGGCCAATTGATTTGGAAAGTAGGCTAGGAGTACTTGATTTTACTTAACTACGGCTCGGACTCAAACTAATCCGATCATAAAGAAAAACAGCCGTGAAAGTGGTGTCTCGCAAAGACAGCTTTGCGGCAAAAATTGTAATAGAAAAGCTGATGGAAATATATATATATCGTCGGATTTCAAACACTTGTATCTTTTTCGTTATAAGCCCGTTTTCTATGTTCTTTATATCCCCGCGAAGGTAATCAAGTATACTAATATATTTTTGATAAGTCGGGATGGCTAGATCAAGTTTTAGACCTCGAAACAGTCCATGAAAATCGTTGGACAGCAAGTACTTTTTCAGAAAAATAGTTTTCGTCGTTAATATTGAAAATAGCATATCTTTTCCGTCGTAACTCGGATTTTATCCCCGTTTTCGCCCACGGCTTCGTTTCGGAATGTATTTTCTAAATCTTTGGTCCAAAGTTACCCAAAACCCACTGATCTTTCCAGGTTTTACATTTTTGGACAGAACCTTTATATAGTTTGTAAAAATCAATTTTTCTAGTTCAAGACTTGTTTAGATCTTACCCAAACTATCTCAAATCAACTCCACAAGTACCCAATCCTACCATACACCTTCTTAGGGTGTCATGGGTTCCTAAACATCACCAATCTTAGTGGATCTAATGAGATTGCTAGTAAAAATTGTAGATCTATGTTTATAAACAAAAATAAACAATAAGTGGTATGGATCATAGTATATTTGCATGTTTTCTTACTAGATCATAAAAAGACATTAAGAAATAGTTTGAAAGATTTGAAAAATGATTAGTAACTTACTTGAAGGTTTGATGAGTTTTTGAGCAAGAAAACTTAATAATCTTGAGGTTTTTATTTCAAAACCTTAACAAGATCAATACTATGACTTGATTAAACACTTGATCTTGAAAAGTTAGTGATTTCTTCTTGATCTCCTTGCTTGGCCGATTTGTGATGAAGAAAGGAAGAAAGGAGAGATTTTTTTTTTTTCTAGTTTGTTTGGTTTAAAATGAAAGAAAAATGTGTAAAAGGAGTATATATATATTGATTAGGGAACAAGATCCACCAAATGTGGAAATGAGGCATGGGGGGGGGGCGGCAATCAAGGGAAGAAAGAAGAAAAAGTGGACTTTTAGGTATAGTTTAGGTAGATATTATTAGTTTTAGGTGATACCGGGTACCGAGTTAACTAAAAATAAATCATGACGCGATGAAATAAAATATGACGAAGTTGTAAAAGTTGTAAAATATTATTCCTGATGAGAATCGGATGTTAAAATAATTATCGTGTTGAAGTAACGCAAACCGACGGAGTTATAAGCTCCGACCGTGAAATATAGTAATTGATTTCAAAACACCGGATAAATTAATAATATAATTTTTATATCATTATAATGAGTGTGAAAATATATTAGGATCGTAGTCGGGAGTATTGGGTATACGTTCGTAGTAAAAACTGAGTGGTAACGTTAATTACAAATTAAACATACGTATATAGAAATAATGCATATCCGTGTAGGGCCTAAAGTACTGATGATGTTACTGATGATATATATAGACTACTCCAGTCTATATGAAATGTCATAAATGAAGGATGCATGAATTTGCAGCCAAACCACATTGGTTACGCGAATTGGAAGACCCGTAAACTCAGTTTACGATGAAATGAACGGCAATCGTGAATAGTGATTTCCCTCCGGAAATGAATAGTGTCACATGAATAGTAAAATTTTTGAACGCTTCTCGGAATCACAAACTGACTCCGAAAACGATGAATAGTAAAATGATGAATAGTGAATAGGAGAAATGTCCTGAAAATGCGGGTTGTTACAGTCTCACCCCCTTAGAAGGAACTTCGTCCCGAAGTTCAGTTTGTGTTGGTCTCTAAAGTGTACATAGTGAATAGATGTGGGTATTTGAGTCGCATCGCGGTGATAAAAGATAAGGATTTTTTTCATGTAAGCTATTGAGCTTTAACAAGGTTCAAGTCTGACGGCCACTAGGCCTACTCTGTCAGAAATCGTAAATGGTTCAGTGTATATTGGGTTTAACTTTATAAAGTTTTCTGAATAGTATTATGCCTTTCCTAGGCAGAACTTTCAACATGGCTCTACCACGAAGTTGAAATTATAAGGGTTTACAACTTATCGAATTTGTAACTGATTCTTGATTTGCAGGAAATTCCTGGTTATTCCATGAATGCTTACTGGACTAGTGAGTTGGGTTTTTCAAAATTTTTGATCCGTCAATGGATGTTGGCACTTCGACCATAGAGTGCTTCGAATGGTGTAGTCTCTAAGCTCGTGGGGTAACTATTGAATTTGATTTATGGCAAATGGTTAATCCAACCATTTCTAGTGTCAATCATACCCGATTTGGGCATATCCCCCTATGTTTGAATCAATCTCAAGTTCTGACCATTGGTCTACAGATGATAGGTGGTGTGGTTCCAAAGAGATCTTAATGAAATCGCTAGGAGTTGAGGTGAATCAAATTCCTTTATTAGGAATAATTGAAATGGGTATCATGAATCTTGTTTTAAAAAAACTTACAGGGTTAAATCCGTAAAAGGGTGTTGTTGAAAATAATAGATTAGGATAAGGTTGTGATCCTCCACAGGATGTCAGGAATTGAGTCTTTCTCCACCTACGGTGCTTAGTCTCCATTACTAAGATTTTCCCCAAGTTATAGGTCATCAACTCACAAACTCTTAAAGGTATAAGTGAGGTAATATAGTGACTGATTTTCAAAGTTTGTTTTGAGATTGTGTTTTGTTCATAAACCCTTCCCGAATAAATGAATTTACAAGTTTAAGCAAACGGCTTTTTAGGTAACATCCTTCTTGATGTTTCAAAATTTAGTAGTTATGCAATATAGGAAAATTTTCAACATAAGGTGGATAATATGGTTTACCAAAGATCGATGTTTAAAATTTTGTAACATTCAATAGTTTTGTAAAAGATTTAGCCGAAAGGAATTTGCTTTGTCAAAATAAGTGCATCAGAAAAGTATTTCTTACAAGATATATGTTTTGTATAACGGTAGTTTTGGAGCAAATCCATTTAAAAAAATGAAAATATTAAGAGGATAAAATAGCCAGGTATTGTATGTATGCACAAATGCATAGGTGTCTAACATGTTTGAATAAAGGCTATTGGTGAGGTAGTGTTCAATTTATAATCTTGGGTAAGAGGTTGGATTTATCTCTATGGTGTTGCTTAGTGAGCACTCGTATCGAAACTAATCCTGTAATTCAGTCAAGCCAATACTTTCTAGATGATAGAATTTTGGCGATCAGGCCAGTGATAGTGGTTCAAATTGTTTTGTGATATCCTGAGATTTCTGTTGAGTTATGAATGATCTTAAGGTACCGAGGGATCATCCTCATAGAAGGTATGGAAAGTCTTTCCTAGGGAGGTCATTGATAATATCCACTTATCAATATAGGGAGTAGTGGAGGATGAGTGACATTGGAATCTATAGAGTGCCACCTAATTCTTTGTATATATGGGGGTGGGGAAAAGAAATGATAGTGATGGTGAGAAGGGAAGAGACTGTGACAACTGCAACAAAATGAGATTGTGACAAAAGAAAATACTGTGATATGAGTGTATTGTGCATAAATATGAAAGTTCATGAAATAAAATGACTAGCTGACATGTTTCCAATCGGTGGTTTACGAAGTGATGAAAAGTATGAAGGTTCCAACAACGAGAGTATACACACACATGAATGGAACATTTGGAAATTGAGTAGGGGATTCAATCCAGACATAATCTTATTATAACCATTCTCAGTGTTGCAAAATTCATCTCTGAGTCAGACATAGGTGGTCAGCCTATATCTCACTATCCCGGGTTGAATATAAATGACCAGTCTATATTCCACCGAGGTTCCATGAATTTTGAAATACTCAGTTCAGTTATACTAATATCATGTTCTTCACAAATACCAAGACATTCTGAAAGACAAAAGCAGGTGACCAAACTCGAGGTCAAATGATGAAACTATGCAAGGAAAAACATAACGCGGTGAAATATATGATACATGAACATGTTTATATGATAGACAGTTATAGAAATCAACTATGGTAAATGAATATAGTATATCAGATAATGAGACACAAATCTCATCACCTAAGTTAGCAACAAACCACAAATGAGGCTTCAGCTTGGCAGGCAGGCACGTGACGGTCATAGGGTTAAGTTTTCGTAAAGGTAGCTATAGTCTAGGTTTTAAAAACACTTAGTTCGCTATAGCCAAAGCTCTGATACCAATCTGTCACACCCCCAGAATCGGGTCCAGCGGAAGCATACAAGCAGCTGGGGTGTAACTCAATTGGTATTACAACACAGGTTCAAAACGGGTTTTCACTTGAATCATTTAGAATAAAATAACTAAATCAAAATGTTGAATTTACATTTTTAAAAGTAGTGCGGAAATAGGCCTTTAAAATAGTTTAAAACGGTCCCCATAAGAATATCAGAGTCTTCTATGACCATGCCATGCCCTGCCAAAACCTCCAGTAGCGTGTCATTGCTTAAAACCTGAAAATACATGCTAAAACGTCAGCATAAAGCTGGTGAGTTCATAGTGTTTAGTAAACAAGTATTTTCCGTAAACAAGTGTTTTAGGTAAACAAGTATTTTCCAGAAATCAAGTATTTTAGGTAAACAAGTATTTTCCAGAAATCAAGTATTTTAGGTAAACAAGTATTTTCCAGAAATCAAGTATTTTAGGTAAACAAGTATTTTCCAGAAATCAAGTATTTTAGGTAAACAAGTATTTTCCAGAAATCAAGTATTTCCCAGCAAAGGCATCGTAAATCCACTCAGTTACAAGTCCCGCCATAAGAGACTTGTAACCTGTGTGTTTACAACCCACTGCCAAAAGTAATATGCTTAAGTAAACAAGTCATTTGCGGAACACGAGATTTTCATTAGCAAGACAATATAACAAATACCATGTCACAGCTAAAAATAAGGTATACATTGCCTAAAGCTCATGACCCCGAAGCTCGACGTAATCGTATGCAATCAAGCATAAAATGCCCCAATAAGTGTTTGCCAGACACTCGGAAGTAATCCGAATGATATGCGTCCGTTTAACAGGTTGGCGCGACCAACTCGGACGGGGTGTCAACCCAAATAGATCTATCCACAGCATTCGCGCTCACACGCATGTAATTAACGGTTCATGATAAAGGGGACTTCAGTGGCAGTAATAGGTAACTCAGGCAATGTAACAGTTTTGTATTTATGTCCGCAAAAGCAAGAACTTGTGTTCATAAGAAAGTAATCAAGGATGGAATAAGTAATTCATAATGTATTCAAGTAATCAAATCAAGTATTTCAACCATCCAGTAATGTTTGGGAACATGAATCGCGTTCAAGTAAAACAAGCATTGAATTTAAATAGTAAGGAGCATGTATCTTCCCCCAAAACTGTTGTAAAACAAGTAAAAGTAGGGGTTATGAACTCACCTGGTGCAATAGCTACGATGACAACAATGAATACACAGAAATGAGGCACGATCTCTAACCGCAACCTAATATGAATGGTATGATCTAATGTAAGAAATGAAGTAATGCTACACATGCAAATACGTATGTTATCGATACCACTCATTAGTTTTGAAAATAACGTTTATCGTCAACAAATACGTTTTTGACGTCTCGTTAGGTTAATAACCACTTTTCATGGAAATAGGTTGAAACGGTACTCCACAATCCTTGTTTGGTGATCTATCGGCAATTATAAGGTTTTCGTCGCAAAAATAGCATTTTCGTTACTTGAAAATATGCCCAAAATGGCCTCGCAAAACAAGTCGCGAAATGTTGTACGTTAATGGTTAGTGGTAAAACTCGACGTTTTTGAAAACCTTGAAACAATATCTTGAAGTCGTGTCATTTAACTTTTGGCGATACGGGTCTCGATCGATGAGAAAATCGACTCTTATTGTTGTTACTTGAAAGTAGTATGTTCAACACTTAGAAAATTTTATTATAGTAAAAGCTGTCAAAATATATAGTTTATCGGGTATATAGATGAGGTCGTAGTTTATTCGTTATAAGTCTATTCGACGAACGGCCAATTGATTTGGAAAGTAGGCTAGGAGTACTTGATTTTACTTAACTACGGCTCGGACTCAAACTAATCCGATCATAAAGAAAAACAGCCGTGAAAGTGGTGTCTCGCAAAGACAGCTTTGCGGCAAAAATTGTAATAGAAAAGCTGATG
>JARVZY010002101.1:0-43000 GCA_030686995.1 Artemisia argyi
GACTAAAGTGCTCTGCTTCAAATTCATCTTTCCACGCGAAGTATCGACACCCATAGTCGTTTGTACCTGGCTGTTACATGTTAAGGAAATAATAAGAAATGTATTTTTAACAAACAAATTATTTACATAACTAAGCAAACGTATGATTATTTACCACTGAAAGAGGACATGCATAAAACAGTCGCCCACGACTACCGTCTTGCCAGGATTTCCGTTGTACAATAAATCCTCTATTACATCGGCACCAGAAAGGATTTCTTTGGCTCATCTGACCAAAGAATTTGCATAATCAATCAATAATGTTATTTACTAATATAAATAAATATTTAATCAATTACTATATAATACAAACAGTTATTTACAACATAAATCAATAATCATTTACAATGTCGATAGTCGATGTTGATATAAACTTATCCATTGTTCTGCAATTGGCTGTCGGAAAAACCTCCATTGTGGGTGGTTACGCGGAAGTGTAAAAGTTGGGTCTAGCGTCGGTATAATGTAATGAGCACATGCGTCCTCCCCCACACGGGCAATCACAAGGGGGTCGATTCCTTGTGTGTTGTTTGGCCCGGAAAAAAGCGGAAAACATGTGTTATAACCACGCATGGATAGAAATACAATCGGTCGATTTAGCATTGAAGCGATAACTAGACCCGTCATTGGTATCACCATCCAGTTACCTTGATGTGCACCTCCGTTGAACCAGTTTATCGTATTCCAAAGAAAGTTAAAGTCTTGTCCCCCCCACATATCTGTGTAAGTACTCCTATGGTAATCTAACTCTTGCAACAACCTATGTCTGGCTTCGGCCCACATATGTTCGTTTTGAAAAATAAAGTGAGCAACGCACCGAAACCCGCAATTCCCATCACCCGCAACATTACGTATACTTATTACGTATGGACGGTAAAGCAGTGGAATTTCCCGAATAAAACCATTGCTCACAGTATCTCCAACATATAATCTGTGCCGTGGACTAGTACCCGTGTACGAACTGTGTCTTGGAGGCTCTTTCGGCAATTTCGGGACTTTCGTAGATCTTGTGTTCGTACTTCTTCGGTGATCTACGATCGGTACTTCATTTAAGTCCGGAACTTTTGTAGCCTTGGACTTTTTGTTCTTTTCGCTCGGACGTCCATGGGTATTTTCCTGAACAACAGGTTGACGTGTGTCCACAGATTCAGGTTGGTATATCCCTCTTAACTTGTTCAACATATTCTTCTTGACAAACGACGTCGCTTTGCCAAAAGCACTCTTGAATTGTCGAACGTCATTTTCAAACTCTCTTTCATCATCATCATCATCATCATCATCATCATCATCATCATCATCATCAAGCACAAGGTTACCGACAACGGGCCACGGTACAGACAGGGTTCTCCAAAATATATCAATGCTTTCCAATGGAATTGGCACACCTGCATTTATCAAAAGTGACTTATGTAAAACCATTTCGTGGATAGTACCTTTCCTCTATCAAGGCTAAATCCCTGTCGGTGACGATAACACGTGGATAGTACCTTTCCTCTATCACCAGCTTTACACGTTGCAATACCCATTTAAAATTAGGCCCTTTTTCACTGTTTAAAAAACTAAACGCCATCGAAAATGTTTTATTTGTTGATGTTACTCCGACAATCTCCAAAAATGGCAATTTAAACAGTGTGGTATTGTACGTGGAGTCTATTAGCATGATTTCAGGGAACGTACACCATAAAGCGTACGACGTAGGGTGAACAAAAAATAGTTCCTCAAGCTCATTATTAGCACTTACCCTATCGTAATATGTGTACCCTGATTGCTGCAGGTGTGAGTAAAGGACTTGAATTGGAGTTAGATTACCCATTTTGGCTTTCCGGATCTTAACTTGTGCGTTATATATAGTTCTTGTGCTAGACACGTTATCCGGATTACGACCCTGTATTGTCGAGAGTATTTTACGTGGCTTTACGGTATACTCTGTCAATTCTTTAACCAACTCGAACTCATCATCATTTAAGCGCATTGCATATGGCACACCATGCAGCGACTCTAACATAGGATGATTATGACTATCATCCTTCACTTTCAAAATCCAACATGATCTTCTTTTAAGATATCTCGCCACCAATTTGAATGGGCAATCGGTTTTACATGTACTGGTATTCCGTTTTCCAATACCTTCGGGTGAATAAATCCCACCCTTTGTACACCCATAATTGATTTCGTTCATAATACCGTATTCTGATTTACTTCTTCTTTTAACAATCACAAAACCGAGTTCCCGAGCTATGTTTTGCACCCAATCCGTTAATTGCTCGTGAGATCCGAACCCCTGAAAAAACGTTACGAACGCGTATGGTGACGTTTTTTTTTTTTTTTTTTTTTTTTTTTTTTTTTTTTTAAACTAACTTTTTTGTATAACAAAATGGTTTTTTTATAACAAAATGTTTTTTTTATCACAATTTTTTTACAACTAATTTTTTTGTATAACAAAATGGTTTTTTTTATAACAAAATATTTTTTATAACACAATTTTTTAACAACTAACTTTTTTGTATAACAAAATGTTTTTTTTTTGACAAAATATTTTTTTTATCACAATTTTTTTACAACTAATTTTTTTAATAACAAAATATTTTTTTGTATAACAAAATGTTTTTTTTAATGACAAAATATTTTTTTTATCACAATTTTTTTTACAACTAACTTTTTAATACATTTTTTACACTTTTTTACAACTAACTTTTTACAACTAACTTTTTAATACACTTTTTTACACTTTTTATTTACACTTTTAATACACTTTTAATACACCTTTTTTTTTTTTTTTTTTTTTTTAAAGAAAAAAATTTAATAAAAACGCGTATGTGTGAGACAGCTGTCTCACACCACACTCGGTATTATCACCTTGATGTCTCACACACAACACACACACCACACACTCAAAAAAAACTCTCTCTCTCTCTAACTTATCTGCTCTCTTTTTAGATCTAAAATCAAGATCTTGATGTCTCACACCACACTTGGTGATTTGTGAGAGAGAGTTTGTGAGTGTGTGGTGATGTTGGTGATCTGTGATGGTTTATGTGATGTTTTTCTGATGGTTTTGTTAGGTACGTGATGGTTTATGTGATGTTTTTCTGATGGTTTTGTTAGCTACGTGATGTTTATGTGATGTTTATGTGATGTACGTGATGGTTTAATGAAACCCTAATTTTTTTAATTAGGGTTTCGTAAAATTGGTTTGGGGGTTTTTGAATCTGACTTGATTACTTCATAATAAAGTGTGTTAATTGAAAGATTCGTACGTTAATTTATCAAAATCTTGATTTTTTAATGAAACCCTAATTTTTTTAATTAGGGTTTCGTAAAATTGGTTTGGGGGTTTTTGAATCTGACTTGATTACTTCATAATAAAGTGTGTTAATTGGTTCCGTGATGTTTATGTCTGATGGTTTTGTTAGATTGGTTCCGTGATGTTTATGTGGTGCTGGGGTGGTGGTTCTGTTAGATACGTGATGTTTACTTAATTGTGTGTGAGACATCAAGGTGATAATACCGAGTGTGGTGTGAGACAGTGTCTCACACATACGCGTTTTTATTAAAGTTATGTTTCTGTGATGTTTGATGTTTATGGTGATGGTGTTGTTGACCACACACTAGTCTATTTTTTAGACAAACCCTCCCTAAATGGCTATGATGATTTAAAAAAAATAAAAGCTTAATTTTGGCGTGGCATTTCCAAATGGATAGGCAATATATTTGCAACCTTTGATGTTGCAGCCAATATGATAAAAGGATTTAATGTAATCTGAGCCTTACCTCCCGTGTGTTAAATTGTGAATTCCACATTTTCACTTGTTTGTGATTCAGACTTGTGGTTGCTTCTGGTTAGTAACTTGTTCAGACTTGTTGTGATACTGCTTCTTGTGTTTCACTTGTGATACTGCTTCTTTCAGACTTGTGGTTAGTAACTTGTTCAGACTTGTGGTTGCTTAGTTGTTGTTTGTGATTCACACTTGTGGTTAGTAACTTGTTTAGACTTGTGGTTGCTTAGTTGTTTGTGATTCACACTTGTGTTTATAGTCCAGGATTGAATCCTGGGAATCCTTACTATTTGGCTTGTGATGTACCTTTTGAGAATCCTGCTGTTTGGGCATGTGACTTTTGAGAACTTGTGCTGATTGGGCATGTGACTTTTGAGAACTTGTGCTGTTTGGGCATGTGAACTTTTGAGAAGTTGTGCAGTTTGGCATGTGAACTTTTCAGAACTTGAGAATCTTTGGCTGTGTAACTTGTAAATTTTGTAGGGTGTAGGCAATGATGATTGGTTTACAATCTGAGCCGAGGCGATGACGAATGGTTTTTAAAACCGAATGGTATGGCGGAGTGATATTTTTATCACTTTCGCAACCTTCAAATCCGAGCCTTCTAAAAATTCCACATTTGGCTAAAAAATAGACTAGTGTGTGGTCAACAAGGGCCTTGTTTGCAGCTGTGTTTGTGTTTGCAGTTGTGTTTGTGACAAAAAAAAGAGGACTTGGCGATGACGATAACGGAAAAATCCGAGCCTTTGTTTTTCTCAATACTGCAGTTGGTTGTTTTGTGTTTGCAGTTGTGTTTGTGTTTGCAGTTGTGACAAAAAAAAAAAAAAAAAAAAAAAAAAAAATTGGTTGTGTTGTGTTTTGTGTTTGCAGTTGTGTTTGTGTTTGCAGTTGTGTTTGTGTTTGTGTTTGTGACAAAAAAAAAAAAAAAAAAAAAAAAAAAAAAAAAAATTTACATAAAAAAGACTTGGACAAAACAAATAAAAAAAAAAAAAAAAAATACCTAAAAGGACAAAACTTGCATGTGAGCCCCACCTAAAAGGACAAAACCTCAGCTATGGTAGTAGACTACCGTGGGGTTAACAACACCCTATTAAGGTCCCAATATGTGGTTCAGATTGAGTGAGTACAAAAGCTGGTACTACATGGTACATATGTTTCAAATCCTTATTGGTGCAGGTACAACGGAGTACTGTAGCTCCGTCCCGTAAGAGCACTGTTTGAAACACTGTTCATTAGAGAATTCCCCGTTTTGGCAACTGTATCACCCCGTTATGTTGCTGTAATGGCAATCTGCTCCGGTAAATCCTAAACACAAACTTTATTCTCAAACCTTCCACACTCTTCTCAAACCCTCCTCCCACACACACAATTCATCTTCTTCATATCAAAATACAAAATCATCTTTCTCTCAAACCACCGGGTGTGTGGTTACAGAAAAAAACACACACGCGCACACTCACCGCAATCAAAATCGGAACCCTCAAGCTTACCGGAAAACCAAACGGATTCCGTTTAAACGATCAAATACCGGATGGGTTTCTATTAGGGCAAGTAACTTTATTAATTAATTTTTTAAAAATTTCTTCTCCAAATCTCAAGACACATACACCCCTACTAGAAACTTCCACCGCCTAGCAAAAAATCAGACATCATATTTGAGAAGCTCTCTGAAAAAAAGGTGAACATGGTTTAATGAAGATGAATAGTGTCGTTAATGGTGAAAATGATGAAGAGTCTCAGAAGGGTATTGTTGTAATGGATATTCCTGAAAGAACCCATATTGCAACTCCTTTATTTAAATCTGAGGTAAATTATTTTGGAGTTTTATTTTTATATAAAAAACAACTGAATTAAAGATTGTGTTTTAGTGATTGGTTTTGAAAACTGTTTGGTGGGTTTTTGTTGGTTTTTAAAAGTGTCTTTGAAAGTTTAATTTTTTTGTTGATTCATTTTGTTTTGAGTTTGATTTTATCGATTTGCTGTAACAAGATTTTGAAGTTTATTTGGTTATGATGGTTTAAGCAATAACTCATATAACCATTTGCAATGAAGCAGTTTGTTACAAGCATTCTAATGTAAAGAGTGAGCAACAAACATTTTGAATTAAGAAGGTAGCTTATAGACGTTTTAGAGTAACCAGTTACTTATAAGCGCTTTTGAATGCGTTTTTTGAAATAACCACTTTAACTTAAGCACTTGGATAAACGATCCCAAATACCCCTTTGTAAGATTGCAACAGGAAACCATTGACCACCAACTTGAAAGAATAACAATGAGACAATCTCATTTTTATTAATGTGTTTCCAATTAAGTTTTATTGGTGTATGAATCTCACTCTTTTACTTCATTTATTTGAATGTTGCAGGAAGTCAAATGTCAAGGCTAATTCAACATGTGAGTCTTCTTATCGGTTTTATAATTTTATTGTCTTAATTGTTTGCTATTTAATCACGCTCATACTAACGTTGATACCTAATATTTCTTTTTTCGTTTTGATGTTTTTATAGAACCGATCTATTTGGCCAATCGCAAATAGTCGTGGTGAGTGGAAATTGCGAGACTGTGTTGTGCCAGCCAATAGGTGGTCGTGCAAGACTTATTAAGGGATGCTCTTTCAGCTCCTTAGTTGATTTGTTCTCATTTGAGATGAAGGTAATAAATATGAAATTGTATAGTATTGTGAAGTGCCTTTCCTTTGATCATCATGTGTCATAATGAAAGGCGTAAAACATGCTGTGACTTCATTGTGCTTATATTTTCTAAGCAGGTATGCGTCTACTTTGGCCCTATTGATCCCTGTGGCTTATGAAATGAAGACAGTCCAAAATGGAACTGCTTTCTAAGCCACCGATGGATGATCCATTTCATGGAGCTTCATCTTCAGGTAATGTATGCTTCGTTAAGTACGAGTGGGGATACAATGTTATCATGAATATGGTTTTTGTAAAAAGTTATTAAAGAAGCTGTAACCAATTAAAAACCACATTTGTTTGACCTATATGACTCATTAGTTTTAACTCATAACCCGGATTAGCCATTTGAAGCATTCACTTTTGGTACAATGCTGTGTATTCAAGTAAGTGGCTAATTTACTCAGTATTTCCGATAAAGGAAAGCTGCAAATCCTTCTAGAAGCTTTGGAGAAAATGAAGGAGGATCTAACTGTACAAAGTGTGGTCTATCTGTAAGTTATCTCAGTCTATCTTCTCTTTTGCAACTACAATAGGTTGTTGGATTGTGATGGGTGAAAGTGGCCCGTATCTTGGCGGGGCAGCACGACGTCGTATTGTAGTTGAATGTCAAACTATTACCAATTGTAGGTTATTGATCTTCAGAACTAAGCGACCTCATGTTTTTTTGTTACTTTCATACATATTTAACACATGATTCTGCAAGTGTTTTTGGCTTATTTGATTATGTTGTGTCAAACATGATGCGAGAGATAGTATCTGGCTTTCCTTTGTACAGTTTATATTGAAAAGGCTTATGCTTTATTTAGATAATGATCCTGGCCTCAATTAAATAAGCTAAAGATCCTGGCCTCAATTATATTAAGAAAACAACCCGTTTGGCATGTTACTTAAGCACAACTGCAAAATTTAGGTTCCCCTCTTACCATACCACACTTATTTATGGCTGTAGACACTGATGATATCAACACGGCTGTACATGCTTATTTTTGAATGCGCAGATGAGCAAATGTATTTCTTGGGGTGTTGTTAAAAAAGTTGTTTGCTGCTGAATGAACCATGTTCAAAGACATACCAATTTTCTTTGATTATGTTTAGTTTTCACTATATTATGCATTTATGCAGGTCTTTATGTTCAGGGCTGACATAAGAAAGGGGAAATCAAGACAGTTTGAAGTAAGCTCAGGCAGGAATGGATAAGTTTATAGACAAAGGGTTGGCTGTAAAATCAACTTGCCCTACAAAGTAAGTGCATTCTTATTTACCATTTTTTGCTTAAATAGTTGACCTACCAATTTGTTAACCCATTTACTAAAATCAACGTTATAAGAAACATGTTCCTTTTAGTATATAAAACCTCAAAGAGATTTAATTCAAAATCTTGGACAAAAAGTGTATCTGATCAGTCTAACTTTGACACATTTTCCGTTTCAGTGACTACCGAAAACTGATCAGTCTAACTATATACGAAATGGCAAAAATATTACGCAGGCTGCTTGGTTAATCAGGTACAGGTTGGTTTATTAATTATTTAATTTTTTTGTGATTATTTTAGTGTTTTTGTGTGCAGCTGTATCATGGTGGAACACGGTTGTTCTTATGTTCGTTGATCAACTGATGATACAGAAAATGATGATGCGAGATTGTCAGATGTTGAAGCTCAAGGTTAGTAAGACTTCTGGTATACTTTATCATGTTGATTTTAAAATACTCTAGGGTGCCTGTTTGGTGATTGGTGTGTGTCAATTACAGTTTATTTTTGCACGTTAAGTGTACAATCCATCTACTACTATTAAGCTAAGTAATGTCAGCCGTATCTTTTTATTTGACTCAAACTGAAATTTAATTTGTGTTTTGGTCATTGCTTTGATTATAACGTGAAACTCTTTTATGTGAAATAATAGTTATTGTCATCTGATATGAAGAATGATCATTCATGGCTTTAAGAAAAAGGGTCAGAATACAAAGTCACCCAATAAATTGCATTTTTAATGGAATCAACGACTTATAATAAAGTTTATTAATTTGCCTTAGTTGTGAAGGTTTAGAACAACCCATAAAAATGCATTCAAGCCGAAACTTTTAATGTATGTTAATTTATGGTTGTTAATTTTATCACTTCAGATGTATTGAGAGGGTTCTGCACTTCTGCTTCATTCACTTTTAAATGGGTCGATCCGGGTTCTGTTAATTTATAAGAAGCAAAATGCCATCAATAATATTGTATTTCAAACTTCAAATATAAATCAAATAAAATAGATCCATTAGCAGTGTTTGTGAGTTGGCACAACTTCGCACGCTACCCACTCTGTTCGACCAATTCATTTTGCCACCGGTTTGTATTTAGCGTCAATTGTTTCCCTATGTTCTATCCTAAATGTTTAGTTCAGTCACCTTGCGATCTTGAATAAGCCATACCAAACAATGGGTATCATAATCTCATTCTTAATATAGTTTAGACTTTTTAGAAATAAGCTATAAGCCCCCATTATAGACTAACTGAATGTGAATCCAAACACCCCCAAGTTATCAACTTTGTTGAGTGAAAACTGCACCCCGCCTAAATTCCATATAAAATGATATTCAATGTTCTGAATCTGACGTTTCAATTACCCTACATTTCAACATGTATCTGTGTTATATTTCAATGGTGAGTACCGTGTGTGATGGAAGCTAATGTTGTTTAGGTGAAAATACTTGAAGTTGATTGCTAAGTAACCAGGATAACAATTGCATGTCGTCTTCTTTAATGCTTCTGGAAAGTTATCTATCAAACTTACTTGCTGATTTTTTTATGCTTCAGTTTGAAAAATGACAGTGGCAAGGATTGTTGGTTCTCTTGCTAAAGCATTCGTTCCAGCATTCGCCTATGGTTAATATTATTTATAAATGATCTAGAAACTGTTAGAAAAAGGCCAAAATTGAATGTCCTAACACCACAAACTCCAGATAATTAATTAGAAGAAAAAGATAATTAACTTTTACCATACTTTTTTTTTGTTGTAGGAATGGTACAGTTAGGTGCCACATTTACTTTGCCAACCTGGAAGTGTGATGTTGTTAAGATCACTGGTGCTCGCGACTACAGTGAGAATGGAAGATTAGATACACACATGACTAGAAAGACAACATACATTATTTTGGTTGCCAATAGAGGAAAAAATGATTAGTTGGTGTGGTGCATGTATAATAAGTTCGGTTTAGATCTCTTTCATATTATTCTCTTTGTGAATAATATATTTGCATTCCCAGAATTGTCATCCAAAATTAGCAAGTTGCTTCAGTTTTGTTTTACAGTTTAATAGTATTTCTAAAGAATGTGGCACATACCAAATTGCAGTTTGTATTAGAAAACTAGCAAGGTTTTTATAGATAGTATTATTTTATTAGTTGTGTTACGAGTTAACAGCCCATATACTAATTACTTTAAATCTAAACGGCAATGGTAACATAATTTTTCCTTCAAGAATTGTGTTGTCTCATCTTTCGTTGAAACTAAACTGGAACAAGCATCTAGAGAACGTGAGGGCAAGATGAGGTGATGGCATTTCCACGCTGGGTCCAATTTTCAGTTTCTAACACACTCCTACACTAACAATTGCCCTTACATATACATTAATATAAACAACTCTTTAACAATGCAACATTAATATACACAACTTTTTAAAAGCATCCCGCAGCAACGCGCGGGCTTACATGCACGTTACTACTAAAGATACCTCATATTGTACATGAGTTTACAATTTAGTAATGATTATTGATTAGAATAAATTACGCCGTTGGTCCTTGTGTTTTATGCAGATTTTATGTTTAATCCCCACTATAGAAAAATTACTGCAAACCTCCTCAATGTTTGACTTTTTGCACATTTTTATCTTGTTGGTCCAAAAACCTAACAATCGTTATCTATCTCATTAAGTGTTGGGGCAGTTTTGTCTTTTCACATTTATTAGTCCAAACTTCCCATAATTTAGTCAAATAAAACAAAACATTTACGCATTCATCTAAACACCCCCTTCTCAAAAACCCATTATCTTCACTCTCACTCCTCACACCTACCTCAACCGCCACTACTCCAGTGCCACCTCCGACATATCTCCGTCAAATTCAAACAACCAACTAAATATTTATGCATACCCAACAATCATATCAAAAAATAAACAATAAAATACAACAAATTATAAAAAATAAAAAATAAACAATAAGTAAACCTTTATTCATACATCACCACTTACCCTTTAACCGTCGGTGTCTGCAACCATCACGGATCCACCACCACCGATAGTAAATTAGGTCGCCGTTGCATGCCGAATCTCGCTATGGTGGCGGTGAAATAGGTTTGCTCAATTTCAGACTGATTGTACACCATTTTGAAGGGTTTATGGTTAGAGTATGGCGAGTTAAGTAATTTTGTTGTAGGTAAAATGACGTATGGCTTTTAAATGAAAAATAAACTTGTGAGTGTTCTTCTTTTATTCTTAAAATGAAATATAAAGTTAGAGGTCTTGCTATATGAATGAGGTAGGTAAAGTTAGTGGGTTTTGTTGGGGTTTCTATATGGACGAAGATAATATTTGTTTGTTTAGTTGTTAAAGAAAATAAAGATAACGGGTTCTTTTGTAGGTTGGTGTTTGATTATTAAAGGGATAATGATGAGTTTTTGTTTGATTGTTAAAGAAGATAAAGATGATAGGTTACTGTTTAATTATTGAAGAAGATAAAGAGGGGGGGGGGGGGGGGTTATTTTATAGAAGATGAAGATGATGGCTGGGAGGTAGATGTTGGAGGTTGAAGATGTGAACGTTTGGATAAAAGTGTGTTTTGGTGTTACGACATGTAAATAATGAAAAGACGAAGTTATCCTCGTGCTTAACGATCCATCTAGCGACCGTTAAGTTTTTGGACCAATAGTGAGCAAAAATTCAAATGTTGAGGAGGTCTGCAGTAATTTTTTCATAGTGTGAACTACACGTGAAATATGCATATACCAGAGTGACCAACGGTGTAATTTACTCTAATGATTATAACACAAAACCACAAACTTGAGGGTGTTTTAGCAATTTACAAAACAACATATTATTATTCCAGTCAAATTGATTTCTATATATAATGATGTCTTCATGTAATCATACGACACACTAAAAAACCATCTTTATCACAAAAGGCTCTTAAAAGGTCCTTGCAGCCATCTCCAATGGATCCAAGGTCCATCCAAAATGGTGAGCTAACAGAACCCATTTTGTCAAAACACACGAATCCACCAGAGGAGGTAGTGAGCTCGGAACTAGAGGAGATACTATCCGACACGAGTTTAACCTCCTTTGGTCGACTAAAAAAGGCGATGCCTATGGAACTATATAGTTTGTTTCGGCTAGCAGGTCCAACTATCGTAGTCTACGTGCTAAACAACGTGACATCGATGTCAACACAAATCTTCTGTGGTCACCTTGGTAACCTTCAGCTCGCGGCTGCGTCACTTGGTAACAATGGTGTCCAGCTTTTCGCCTATGGTGTCATGGTATATATTCCTTCGAATGAATTATATTGTTTTATTGTGTTACAAGAACATTGACTTTAGTGTAAAACGAATCTATACTTGATCATTTCAGGCAGAACAATTTAATCATGTTAGGAGTAACTTTTTTTCTAATAGATTAAGGTCACATATATGTTAGATAATTTATCATCATTGAATGTTTATCGGCAAAAAATAAATTTATGATCAGATTGTCTTTATATAGAAAACGAGCATTGTAGCCCGCGCGTTGCGGCGGGTTTTTTTGCTTCTAGTTTTTAACAGGATAAAGAAACATGATGTATCGAAAGTATGAATTCATAAAAGAATATATAAACACATGAACAAATAACGAAACATGAGACATTAAACAAAACTAATCTGTTAGTAACCCGATCATATCCTGCCACTTTCGTATACATAAAACTAAAGTGACTAATGGCACTTGTCGGTATAAGCGTTCATGAAAAGCCGCAATATGCAATTATATTATGCTAAGTTTCTGCAATTTAAGAAACCACATCGTGGGACAAAGCAATAGATCAAATGGGTATGCCCAAGCACACAAACAATCTTGCATATAACTAAGTAACATAAAAGATCTTGAGTACAACATATCACGACATTATCACCTCAAATAAAGATACCATATATGTGTCAATTAATTCAATAGCCACACACTTAGATAAATCTTGAAAATTGACGATGAGGTTCTGCTTATTCAGTTTCGTCACCATTGTTTCAATTTCCATGGTTTAAGGATCCAATGTCTTTGTAGCCAGAAAGTTTTTTTCGCTGGTTAGGGAAAAAGAATAACCCAAATCGACCCATTCCCTGTAAGAAACATGGTATAAATAAAAAATTGTGTATGTCTGACGCACCTCTGATGCACAGTCATTTTCTCCCTACCAGAACCTGCAACCATGGTAACCAATTGCCTGTTTGATAATAGCAACTGTCCCGCTGTTGTGATACATCCCGAATAACCTTAAGTTTAGAGCATTATTTAGTTATCTCATTCATTAAATATCTTTCTTTTTTTTTTCAAATTAAATTGCCTTACATTTCCACCAACAGAGAAAATACATAAGTTAATAGACGGATCATTATGAACGAATTACACTTCATAATTCGTGTTAGGAGCATATGAATATGCCATAAGAATCATACCTACTAAGTGAATTTCCTTTTAAAGCCATCGACGAAGTTGTATTATTCAAAAAAATGAAGCATTAATTGATTTCATTGCTTGTGAATTCTGTCTTTTGTAGTCAGCATCTTAAGTCGTTAAATTGCATCTCTTAAATTTGTTAATAATCCCCTCTCGTTCTTCACTTCGCTATAAGCAAACAAAAGACATAAATCCATAAGAGCGCATTTTTATTATTCCATACACCTAATCAAAGAAGAACAACTTTATTTTTACAAAATTTCTACCTTTTAAACCGCTTTTTCCAAATTTTGTTTTGGGTACGTGCAAAGCTGTCTTCCACTCTTTCTGCATATTGTGATGACCATTAGGTTTTTACCACACCCACAGTAAGCACTACGACCTGTAACTCACAGTCTGCCTATTCTACCATACCCCTCTTATTTGCGGCACGGAAAACCTATTGAATGGAAACAAAAATCCTAACAAATACACATATTTTTAAGCTTAAATGATATAAAACTTACCATAAATAATGGATGCTCTTTCTTTCCTTCAGAATGCATGATCCCTTGCTTGTCAATAATTGCATACCTTGGTCCAGATGTACCAAAATCCATCCCTAAATACAGCTTTTCACCAATTTCAATATCAGTGCTTGAACTTGGTTTACACTCACTTCTCCTCAATCTCATTTCTCTTCTTGGTTCTTTTTTATCTGCAATATTATTTTTCTAAAAGTTATTAGAATATCCGAAATCTTAAAAAATTCTAGGACAGCAAAAGAGCATGTAATAACTCATACCATATTGCATTTTGCTTCTTAGTTTTGAATTATCATCAATGTTGTTGCATAGCCCAAATCTTGAAATTGATTTATTCCAACTATAATTACCTGAAATGGTGAGAAAGTAGTAAATGGAATTCATTTTTCTAGAACTATATTACTAACATGAAATGCTAAATCAACTATAAATAGTAAGTGTGCAATGAAATATGTACTGTGTTGTGATGAAATTGGCTGAAGAGACCAAATTGAATGAGAAAAATAGATAACTATACTCTCCTCAAACAACCAAACTCCCAACAAAAGTAAAATAATCGAGTTTAAGGTAAGTATATACTTACTCCAACCAAGTGTGCTTACTTAAAACCGTAGTTCGTTTCAGCTTCGTTGCATTTCCTGCACCTGATCTCACATCGCGCATCGATTGCGTTAAATGCAGTCGGGTTAATCCAAACACTTCTTACCTACAAAAAATATTCTATGTTTGTTTGTGTTACTGACCCCCCATTGATGACTGATGATAGTGACATCGAAACATAAATAAGCCCATAAGCTGTTACATAGCTAAGGCATTATGCAGTTTTACTTTTGGGGTGTTTGAATTACCTTATACTGAAGAGCGTACGAAGTTTAAACGGCCTAAAAAAACTTCATAAATAAATAAAGGCGTAAGCTAATACGTAAGCACATTTTTTGGGTTGTGTTAAAATTGAAAATAACTTGAAAAGGCCAAAGTATAAGTTAATTCAAACACCTTTTAACCCCATTGAGGCTTAATTAATTTAAACATATCCGAAACAGATATCTTATATAGGTAGTTCATAAAAGAAACACAACTACCTTTTAATACATGATAAACCATGAACAACACAACAACTTTGATTGCATATCATCATCTTTATCTTGTATATAAATGACATATCTGAATACCAAGGTCTTGTATATAAATGACGTACCTTTGGAAGAAATATTCCAATTTTTCATCGAGGTCGGCGTATCTGATTTCAATCCATGAATTACTATAAGAATGCTTCATTTGGCAATGTAACTCGCAAATTAACACTCGCTCCTCCATTCAAAACATTTCCTGCAGAAACACATGATGTCAACAAACATCTGGGCCATATTCTTGAGGTTGAATATATTTTTAAATCAACCCATTCGTTGAAGTTTTTAAAAACTATGTGCTATATAAATCTCCCGAAAGCTGAAATGTTGCATTTTGTTGGTGTAACTCTTGGGGACTAATATTTTGGATGAACAATATAGTTTTGCTTGTGTTTAAAAGTAAACACATTTTGTTACTCAATTTAGTTTTTGCCCTATGTTGCACAATTTGGTTAACATGAAGAAAATATACAAACAAACCTGAGTAGATGGAGGTGTCAACAGGAAGACGTTCAGCAAAGTTAGT
Organism: Artemisia argyi; assembly: GCA_030686995.1. Taxonomy (NCBI): domain Eukaryota; kingdom Viridiplantae; phylum Streptophyta; class Magnoliopsida; order Asterales; family Asteraceae; genus Artemisia; species Artemisia argyi. Next base: position 15,372 of record JARVZY010002101.1, read on the forward strand.
CGCCTACTTCGAAGACCATCATCGGGTCGCCTCGAATCCAAGTCATTTGCACGGGAGGGCAGCACATAAGGTAAGCCCTGTAGCGCATTTCAACAGGTATCACAGATCTTATTACCCTTCCGGTTACCATTATCTGGATTTTCATTAATACCTGCGACAACAATGGTCTGAAAAGCATTATTATTGTGCAAATCAACAATGATGTCGTTAATGCAACAAACCAACTATGTAAAACTTAAGAATATAATTACATCTGACCAAGTGAACGACTACATCTCTTAATTAGCAAACGCGAAAACAACGACATTAGTAAAAAAATATTTTGAAAAAAGGAATTTATCGTGTCATATCATAAAACATATGGGTCATGGGCAGGCTTGGCACCTTTTATTTCTGTGCTTGATTGCCTTGAATGCGTCACCAAGAATGGGTACAACCATTTTGCTCCAGCTTCCAAACCTTTCCATGGATCGCTAGCATAAACACCTGAAAATCACAATTTCGAGTTGGTTAACTGCATTGGGTTAAAAGTTGAGGTGTATATATGACGCAAAAAATAATAGTGCACTAACTACATAACTTGTGTCCCATGTATCTGTTGTAGAGCAACTATTTATCTAGGTTGTCCTAAAAGACACATGCTTTCTAGTCTATAGAGATTTGCCTTCCTTTTTATTTAAAAGCAAATTAATGAAGGAAATGGATAAAGAACGTACATCCATGGTAGTTGTCAAGCTCATGGAACCATCCTCCTCGCTCATTTGCTTTTCTTCATCTACATACCGAGTTGTGTTGCTGCTGCCACCAACCCATCCTTCATCTTGATTCTCCCAATGGATTTTGGTATCAACTCCTGGTGGTGCTTTCTGCTTCCCTTCCCCATCTCCTACTGATGCTGCACAAATGCAAACTTTTATTAAACATGCATTTGGTCCAAAATGATACAACAGAATATCAAATTCTTCACAATGTAAACAGAAAAATAGGACAATGTAGTAACTAATGTAGAATACCTTCAAGTCCAAAATGCTAAACACAGAAAAATAGGACAATGTCACGGCTCCGGGAGGATCTCAGCGGACATCGACTGCACTGACAAACCATAAAAATAGTAAAAAGTTATCACATTCAACATGTGGCGAGCAAGGATTGGCTGAAGAAAGTCTGGGGCCAGTTGGGTATTATGGAATAAGGAAAGCAAAATGTGTTTTTTTTTTCAGATTTGGTATGGCGGGCATTGTTTTTATGAATTTTTTTTTTAACGTTTTACTTCGGCTTCAAGAAGCAACATGCCTCTTCAGGGGAAAAAAAATCTTTTTCTTTAAGATTAGACAATTTATTTATGGTCTTCTACATTCCTAAAGATTGTTCCTTGAAACATAGTTTAGGTAACCCTTTTCCCAAATCTCAACCCTCAGTGATTTGTATTCACACGTTATATATAATAAACCTTTTCCTGCTTCATTTTAACCATAAAGAAACAAAACATACCATACCCACATTAGCTATTCTAAGATAGGTAACTCGAATATACCCAAAAAAAAAAAAAAAAAAAAAAAAAAAAAACTCCCATCAATATTGTACATACATATATCAGTGCAAATAATTAACAAAAATCCATCATCAGAAAAAGATAATCCTATGGCAAAATATATTGTTACATTATAACAAACAACAGATTCAATAACTAATAAAAATGTACCACAATCAATAGATTAAGGAGGAAATTGTTTAAGCTTTGTTTTGTCGCTTAGGGAGTGTTTGTTTCGGCTTATATTGCTAACAAAAAGATATGCTTTTATCCATGGCTGCTCTTATTAATTAAATTTCAGAACCTACAACATTGTTTAAGGCTGCTCTTATTAGTAAAATTTCAGAACCAACAATATTGTTGATTGCTAGATAACTCGATTTGTGTAAGTTGATTCAAAATGTACCTTTAAACAGTGATTCAACTCTATCAGCTAGCTCCCATTTGAAGACATCGAACCATCTTCAAGAGACCTGATTGGAGTATCTTGTACATCTCAATTATACCTTCACCATAAAAGTAGAGCACACCAAAGTAATTAAGTTGAGTAACAAACAAACATAAAAAAAAAAAAAAAAAAAAAAAAAAAAAAAAAAAAAAAAAAATACCACAAAGCGAAGTCTCTAAGGAATTTCATCAAACACCTAGCAGGCACAATTTGTTGTTCTTCTTCTGCATCTTGAAACCGTTTAGCATGATTCTTTTTCTCCATCTTGATTTGTGGATCTGTTTCAACCTTTGTTTCAGATCTTTACTTGAATTTAAATAAATGCAAAATAGATTTAGGTAGAATAAGTTACCTGTAACTGAAGATATTCAATATGCTTTTGATCTTGGATTAATGGGGGTTTTGCATATTATGTTTATGGATGCACAAACATGATCTTCTGGAGATAGGAGTGTGTGTCTGGATTCTTCTTTTGAGAAAATTAAAGATGATAGGCAGATAATGATGATGATGATTAGATGGAGTCTGAGATAGAGAAGATGAATGAGAGCTACAAGAAGAATGGAGGAGAAATAGATACAATTCAAGAATGAAGATGAATGTGAGTCGCTGGTAGTGTGTTACGGAAATTTCTAGAGAGAGCGAAAGAGATAGAGATGTGGGTGTGCGTGTATCTGTGAGGAGGAAATATCTTTTTATTTGATAAACAGTGGTTATAACAGTAAAATACAACCATTTAAAGCGTGTTTTACTGTTATTTCAACTGTTCGGTACTCATTGTGATGCATCAAAAATCCTGGGTTTTAGATATATATATATAATTTTTTATAGTATTAGCAACAAGACAAATATTCCACATCGGAATTTAGTGAAATTTATATAGTAATACAAAAGATAAGCTTCGATTTTCGTAACCAATTTTTGGTCTACCAATTTAAGTGTTAATCTAAACTCTAGCTGTCGAGAAATTTATTTATTTATTTTTTTCTTTATTGATATACCATAAACGTCAGGATATGATAATAAGCATTTTTATATGAATAATAGTATTTATTTATTATTATTATTAATTTATTATTATTTTATTATTATTATTTTATTTGTTTACTTATTTATTTATTTTTGTGGTTAATACAAGAACATTTGTAAAACGAATCTATACTTGATCATTTCAGGCAGAACAATTTAATCATGTTAGGAGTAACTTTTTTTCTAATAGATTAAGGTCACATATATGTTAGATAATTTATCATCATTGAATGTTTATCGGCAAAAAATATATTTATGATCAGATTGTCTTTATATAGAAAATTTTTTATAGTATTAGCAACAAGACAAATATTCCACATCGGAATTTAGTGAAATTTATATAGTAATACAAAAGATAAGATTCGATTTTCGTAACCAATTTTTGGTCTACCAATTTAAGTGTTAATCTAAACTCTAGCTGTCGAGAAATTTATTTATTTATTTATTTATTTATTTTTTTCTTTATTGATATACCATAAACGTCAGGATATGATAATAAGCATTTTTATATGAATAATAGTATTTATTTATTATTATTATTAATTTATTATTATTATTTTATTTGTTTACTTATTTATTTATTTTTGTGGTTAATACAAACTTTTTTTTTTAAAGGGAGGAGGTAATAATTTGCAAACTACTCGTAAGAAATTAGAAAACAATATGCCTCACAAAATGAATGAGAAGAATCCTTAAAATAAGAAAGATGAGAAATAGTTATAACTACACATTAGAAATCATCAACTTGAATTAGATGCATCCCCAATCTTTTAGATACATCATAATATATTTTATATCTAAAAATTAGATGCATATACATACATTAGATGCATTTCATCAAGTTAGACGAATCCTATGTATTTTTCGTCTATGCATGTCAAATTTGTTGCTAGTACTACTTTGCATCATTTTCACTTCAAAATCACTTTAGAAACTAATTGTGATGCATCTAAATGAATAGAGATGCATCTAATTCAAGTCGTTGCATCTCAAATATACGGTTATAGTTATTTCTCATTCTTCTCATTTTAAGTTTTCTTCTCACTAGATCCTTTCCCTGTGCTATATATGCCTTGCGTAGTTGCGTTTATGTTTTTCTAACCACTCTTCTCTTTACGTCGTTCTTCAAGTCATTATATTTAATTGCTAAATCCACTCACTACCTTTATTTTTTGAACCTTTGATGCTCAGCCCTAGGTAAATCGATACATCAAAATGTCAGAATTTCAAAGGTTTGTGTTATAATTGAAAAAATATGACTATATGAAACAACAAAAATGGAAGAGTGGTTAAACTCGTTCTTCAAGTCATTCTATTTAATTGCTAAATCCGTGTAACAAAAATAGGTATTATCAGTGTAATAAAACTATATTATTACACATATGATCTATATTTTTTGAAATAGGGAGCATCAACGCAATCAATTTGAAAAATAGGGATTGCTCATGTAATTAAAATTGAATAAGGACAACAAGTGTGATTTTGAGTAAACCATAATGACTAAACATGAAATTTTGTCTAACAAAATAAATGTATCTAAGTTATCCATTTTTGTTGTTTCATGTAGTTATTTTTTTTTTCCCATTATAACACAAACCTTTGAAATTCTCACATTTTTATTATCTATTTACCCAGGGCTGAGCATCAAAGGTCCAAAACCGAATCGGACCGACAAAACCGACCGAACTGACAAAAACCGAGCCGACCTGACAGCCTGTTAGTTCGGTTTCGGTTTCATGTTTTACATGTTTTCGGTTTTGGGACGGTTCGGTTCAATTCGGTTTGGCCGAAAACCGACAAAAACATACCTAAATACACCTAAACCGAACCGACGGCCCAACACAAAACTAACCAACATGACGGCTCGTCGGTTCGGTTTCGGTTTAGGTTTTTCATGAATTTCGGTTTTCGGTTTTATCGGTTAGGGTCGGATCGGGTAGATTTTAGACCGATGCTCAGCCCTAGATTTACCTATCGAAAAGGATCTACACACCATCAAATATTTTTTATTGTCTTTTTGTTTTTATTATAAAATTGCAAAAAACAAATATTAAAAAATTTAATAAGTTAAAAGTATTAAAATACAAAAAAGATGATGTAGAATACCATAAAATCAGTCTTTGTTCTATTAATAAAATTAGTAAAATTGCCGGAAAAAATACGGAACAGAAACTATAAAGTCAAAATAGTCTAAAACAAAATTTACGGAACAAAAAATATTAAAAGCTGTTTTGTCCTGCCAATAAAGCAGATAACAGAAAGATAGAGGGGTAGGTAGTGAACGCTATTGCCCTTAAAAAATATGGATATCGTGTGCTTTATTAGCTTTTATGACAAGCTTTAAGTCTCACAAGTACATTCAACACTCAGTCTTACAAAAACTTCCAAACCTGTTCCCGTAGCTTTTGCAGTCACCGTAAGACTTCACTAGTCGTTTCTTTAACCACCAATCCACCATATCTGATACTAGTAGCATAAGTGACACATCAGTGACAATAACTTGTCACACTAAGAGACAATTTTCTTAGAATACTTACCATATCACTTCTTCGTTTTACTCGCTCTTTAAGAAAAATATGTTACAAGAACATCCAACCTCACTACACATTTTTTATGTCACTGCACTATAACTCTTTACTAGCTAATGGTACATTTTCCCACTATTTTTTCGTAGAACAGATTTATGACGTCTAGTAGTACACTCTCCTTGTTGCCAAAATACAACTTTTATTTATACACACAATCGATACATATATATATTACACGAGTATGCATATGTGTCTTTATATCCATATATCTGCATATATGGCGTTTGGAAGAGATAGGGGTCGAGTAATGTAGGAAGTGCATGAGAAAGTGAGGCAACCTCCAATAACAACCATCATCAACCTACAAACAACTTTTTAGGAACACTAAGACGACCTACACTAAAAAAAACATACCTCACAAAAATACATTTTAATTAAATTAAAATACACTAGAAAGTGCATGTGACCGATTGTCCCAATTGATTGGCTCCTCAACCCACATGCTCCTTGACCCAATGCAACTCTCACAATCCAATAGGTTGGGTGCATGCCTAGACCGAGAATACAGGAGAGTGAAGAGGGACGGATCCAGGAATTTTATATCGGGTGGGCCAAAATAATTCTTTACAAATAAAAATTATGTTTTGAAGATTTGTTAGATTGGTCACTATATCAACGATTACTATGTCAGAACATGAATTTATGAATTGATAGATCAAATTTATGCATCGATGACGTACGAAACTAATTCAGTATCAAAGCAAGCATAAAACAGTGTTGGAGGAAACTCTATTAATTTTGTTATGCTAATAAATGATGTTTGAATCAATATATAGTGAATTATTGAATACTAACGATTTAATGGAAGTATATTATGAAAAAGAGTTACGGTTTGAATTTATGTACACGTTTATGGGTGGGCCAAACTATTTCTAATGTTGAGTACGTATACATTCAATTTTTGTTTGGGTCGGCCATGGCCTATCCCACTCAAAGATTGGCTCCCTCACTGGACTACTGGTATAATTAATGAAACGTGGAAGTGTATGGGGACAATAGCACTAAATTTGTAGTAGTTGTCCATTTATATATGGGCTAAAGTTGTGGAGATTGTCGTTGGTTTATTGGCTTGTTTGCATTTCTTGACATAAATGTTTTACGCAGTAGTTGAGAATTTGGTTTAGTGAGAATGTGAGATTACGATATGTATTTAATAATGGTTGACTACTTCAATTAGAAAATTATCGGCAGTTTTTTGTCTTTTCAATCAACATGTTCAGAGTCTATATATCGATTTGGACAATAGGTTAATCCAAGGCTACGTGTAATGGTCATCCGACCATCATTTTTATTCATTGTCATATCAACTTTTCAACACATCACCTTATCTCCACCTTTAAAAGCGTTTATGTAAAAATAATTCACTTTATAAAAACATACCTAAGAATATACCCACATACACATACAAGTCAAAAAATTCGTCAGGTCGTCTGCATTACCCAACTGAGTCCATTTTTTCTCCTTCGCGCGCGGTAGATTTTGGTGGTTATAGCTTTCGCGTGTGGTGGACTTGCTTCATGTGTGATGATATACTACCATAATGCCCGGTCTAATAGGTGTAAAGTACGAACCAATGGATTATGTGTGGTTTGGGTCGGCTAGCGTTGACAGCTACTAGCATCATACAAACAAAGTGTGTGCAATAAGGGAATAGAATAGTGGGACTTGGATCATGTGAGTGAAACAAGGTAATGAATTTCCAATAATCACAATTTATTAGGTAATTGGGTATTACCCACTTTCAAACCATGATTGATTGCAATACATGCAACCAACCATCATTTTTCATTATCTTTATTATTCTTTACCCTCTAAAACATCCCAACAAGCACCCCTTAATAGGGATGGCAATGGGCGAGAAAAAACCCACAACTCGCGGGTACCCGTCATAAATGGGTGGGTAAACGCGTCAATTTTCACCCACGGGTGGGTCGTGGGTGAAAATCTTTACCCATCAATGGGTGACGGGTGAGGCATACCCATCGCGGGTAAACCCATGAAACTCATTTAAAATACCTATGGGTATACCCGTCAAGATACCCGTAGGTGTACCTATATACCCATGTTAAAATTAATTATACTAATTAAAATATTTATGATGTTGCAAGTATACATTTAACAGTTACCACAAAGTCTAAAAAAACACACTAATCTAAAAGTTTGTTTGAGTTTCAAGACTAAAAAGATAGTATGAAAGATCAAATAATCAAAGTTGTATTTCGCAAATTGATTGATATCTTATTACGCAGTTTTATAGTTAGTTTTTATATCATCGTTTTGTAATTTTGTTGTATAACACTGATGAGTGTGTAAATACTCATCATTTTTACCAATTCTGAACTGCCAAAACATCCAAAAACACTCAATAATGAATCAAAATAGTGAAAATATCCCAGGAAAGTGTTTTACATGTCTCAAATGCAAAAATACCAAAAACAGATGAAAAACGCACAAAGTTTGCATAATTGGCAGTTTCAGTCCCCCAACTTTCAAAAGTTGTCAAATCTAGTCCCTGGTCATTCTAAAAACTTGAAAAAGTCACCAAAGGCCCTTATAAATCAAAAAGTTACATGATTAGTCCTTTGGTGAAAAGTTTCACAAAATGTCAAGTTTAGTCCCTGAACTTTGAAAATTGTCAAAAATGACCCCTGGGATATGAAAAACTTTGAGAAAAACAAATTTTGTCCTTGCACTAACCTTTTATAACAGGATTGGTCCTTGGTGGAAAGTTTGGTGATATTTACACAAATGGTCCCTGAAGTTTGAAAGTTTGACGGTTTCAGTCCCTGATGAAAATAAATTGGAAAAATCAACAAGGGACCTTGTACTATTCATGATATGGCATTTTATACCCTTGGAAACAAATTAAAAAGATGCCAAAACCCAACCCTCAACTTTCCCAAAATTACAAAAATGGTCCTTGTGAAAATAAGCTAAACCGGATCCAAAATCAAATTACCAAAACCAATCCATACACCTTAATCCACTTTGGGCCCAAAAATACCAAGTCCACCACAGCCCAGTCCACCCCTTAACCCAGGTCAACGTTTGACCTGGTCAATACCAGTCAAACGCAACCAAACCACCCTTCTCCCCCGTATTTCCCTCCCCACCTCAATACCACCAAACCACCATGGTTTTGCAGCTCCACCACCCCACTTGCAGCTTAATCATCACACCCCCACCTCCCTACACCTACCCAAGCCACCCACAATAAATGCTCCTTCCCAAATGCACGTTATCAGAAGCAATTTGAAGAAATGTATTTTGGCGCCAAAATACGTGTAAGCTCAGGAGTGGACCAAAATTATCAAATGATGGTGGGATATGCTCAGAAGCTTGATGGGAACCCTAATATTCACCTATAAAAGGAAGAGATGGCAAGATGAAAGAGTGTAGTTAATTTTAGTTTTAAGTTGTATCGAATTTAAATTAATTCTCAAATTAGTGTAAACCTTTCAATTTCCAGCTTTGTAATAGTTTAAGTATTGTATCTCAACTCTTTTTAAGCTATAAAATCATCAGTTTTAGTTTGTTTCAAGATTGTGCAGTTTATTCAAATTTTCAAATTCTCATTCAGTTCAATGGTGTCTTAAAGCAAGATTGAGGGACTGAGAATAGGTCACATAGGTTCCAAGAAGCTTGCTAAAGCTTTTAGAGACTTTAAAACTCAGCTATACTAGAAAAAGATCAAAAAGATAAAAAAAAGTCAACCATGGTCAACTGTGTGCTTGATTGTTGTGTTTCAGGTTGAAAGAAGGAAGTGGTGATCAACATTGGAGCTGGTTTTGCCTATCTAAAGATAGGCTAGCTCAGTGATTTACTCCTTTTCATGCTGGAGTAAAAAATTGGTAACTTGGTCTTTTCATATTTCTAAAATCTGCATAATCTTTTGATTCTAAGTAGGAAGTAGTTTTAATTATATTAGACTGTTAATTCAGCTTTATTTTTAGTTAATATAACTAGTTTAATCAGTAATTTGGTAGTTGGTAGTGGATTGCATAGTTTCTTAGTATAAGTAATTACTTAAAGTAGTGTTTGGATGTGGTTAATGCACTGAGCTGTGGTACTTGTTGCTTGTTATAATCCATTTAGACACTCAGTATATGCCATAACTAGGTCTTTGAAACCCATAACCTGGTAACTTTAACCTTAAAAGTCAAAATCACAAGGTTTTACCACCACAGTTAACTGTGGTGATCATTGACTCCTCCCAAACCAACCAGTCAGCCGTGTGCAGCTGTTAGGCCCACCTGGGAGAAAGTGCAAGTTAATATTGACCGTGGAAATATAGGGAAATCCCCGGATCGTTAAATCCCAACGAGATTGAAATTGTATTTGTAAACGGATAGGAAAGTGAGTGGTACTGAGGACAGTAACAAATATGATTTGAGAGTTGATTACACTACTGATTGCTTGATATTTGGAAAATATGAATTTATAACAGAAATACAGAAATAAACACAAAATCAGATAATCAGATAACAGACAGAGAAAAGTGGTATTTAACAAGTTACAAACTACGGGGACTAAAAGTGAAACTTTTGAAAACTTAATATTAAAGAAAATAGAAAATGAATTTGAAATTATGAAAATGACTATTATAATATTTAATAATTATTTATTTAATAAAACTAATTAAAATCTAATTAAAAACTTAATTTAAATTAACTAAAAATTACAACTATTACAAATAAACCTAAAAACTTAAATAAATAATTTCTAAACCTAAATAAGAACTTGAAGAAAGTATAAAAAATTAAAATAAATATTTTTGTCTTTTTATAAGTATTTTATTAATTAATAACTATTTAACTTAATTAAACTATTTTAACTATTTTAAATTACTATTAATACTAAAATACCTTAGAAAATTATGATAAAATTTATAAAACTATTTAAACACTACAGGAATACTAAAAAATTATAAAAACTTGCTAAAAATTATATTTAAGCTAATTGACTAATTAATTGCTTATTAATTAATTTTAAACTAATTTAATTAATTTAAATAAGAAAATTATAAAATGAACAGTGGAAATTATGAAACTATTTTTTAAAAGTCTTAACTATATTATAAAACTTAGGAAAAATATAAAATCCTACTTTAGTTAATTAAAATTAAAGAAATCTATTTAATTACTAATATTACCTATTTAATTAATTAAACTAGTTTTAAATCTAATAAATAGTAAACTGCTTAGGAAAATTCTAAGAAAATTATTTTAACTAATTTAAGGTACTAAGTAATTTATAAAATTATAAAATTGGACAAGTGCTTATTAATAAGCTAAAATGAAAATTAATTAGATAATTTCTATTAAATAGAAGCTATCACTATTTTTATGTTTGCTTTTTCTGGTTTTTATTTTATAAAACTATTTAAATACCTAAATAATGAAACTTTAATAAAGATAACTACTTTGGAAATCAATAATAAGCACTGAGAGTGCTTATAAGCTTATACAGTTGACTATGGTTGACTAAACTAGGAAATAAGCTAAACTGAGGTTATGTTGGGTCCACTATGGTGAAATCTAATTTATCTAAGTTACTTAAACCTAATTAAGCTAAATATGATGAGATAAGCTCCTAGGATAAGCTGAAAATCCCAAATAAGCACTTGCTTATTCTTCTTCTGACTCAGAAATGGGACAGAGATTGGTGGCAATTTAAGGTGGGGTCCACTGGTCTATAAGTCAGACTAATGGTCAAGATTTGAACCTGGGTAGGAGGGGGGTTGTAATAAACTAGGGTTGAGGTGTGGGACCTACTAGTGTAGGCTGCAGCCACCACTTAAGTTGGTGGTGTGGTGGTGGTGTGCTGATGTGCAGGGTAAGGCTTTGCCTTGCAGTCCACTTCCAATGAGTGTGGGGTCCACAAAAGTAAAACAGGGTTCAAGCCAAGCCTAGGGGTTCAAAGATGGGTTGATAAGCTATAGATTAAACTAATAAGCTACCTTATTGGTTCACTAATAAGCTCTGTGTGAGCCCTTGGATTGGTGATCAAATACTGAGTGCTCAGTATAACTTGATTTGCACAGGCCACAATTTTGATCCTAAAAGCTATCCTACAATAAGCTAAAAGCTAAACTAAGCCTAGATGTGATAAGCTGGTGTATTAAGCTATAATTAAGCTAAATCCTAGGATGTGGGGTCCACTGATAAGCATACAAGAGATCTTGGTGTTTTACCTAAAATCTGTGCACAGGGCAATGGTTTGCCCTGCAAGTGAGTTTCAGCTTTTGCACAAGCTTAAGAAAAATACTTAAAAATCAAATAAGCTTAGATTTCTATAGTCTAGGTGGTAGATAATAAGCACAAGAATTTTCAAGCTTTCAATTAGCTTCCTAAATTCTATAAAAATCACCCAAGTTTTGAGAAAATCTGAGATGAAACAAATTTGACTTTTGAACAAAACTACTTAGTTTAACTTTATTGAGATTCTAATGATTGAAACTGATTGATTAAGTTAAATTAAGCTATAAGAGACCTATAATAAGCCAGAGTTATAAGATATAAGCTAATGGGGAGGGTTTGAGGTCCCAAATCTCACACAGTTAACTGTGGAGATGATTAGACTAAGATTTTGACTTTGGTTGTATGAACTCACAATTTTATGCCTTAATTAACCTATATTATACTACTGCAGTCTAGTGAAACACAATTGAACATCAAATAACAACAAGAACTCAGCTCAAAAGCTTATTCCAAACACCCTCTAATCTAGACTGTTTTGAGATTTAATTAGCTAAGGGCTATAAAAGCTTATTCTAATGATCCAACATGACTTATTATGATATATCAGATGTAATTAAGCACTTAGAAACAGATAATAACCACAAATTCTTACTAATGCAAATTATACTAAGTTAACTGTGAATTTTTGATTATTTAGTAACTATTAATTCCAACATACAAGGTATTAGTTTAAAGTTATATTATAACTATATAAGAATGAATAAGCATGAAACAACTAAAAAAAATAAGCAATGAACACAGTTACACTACAAAGACAGTTATGAGAATTTTGTGAACTTACAAAGTTGCTTTCCTGCTTGAAACCAAGAACCAAGAACATAGAAACTTTTCCTAATATCCACCACTGGATTCTAACCCAAGACCATCCACAATTTGCCTTGCTCCAATTGCTTATCACCAAGAACTCATCCGTTTGACTTTTGTTGACTTTTGGTATTTTTGATTTTTTATTTTACTAAACTGCTTTTAGTTATTACTAATAGCTTAGATAAGCTATCTAGGAACTTAAGTGAGCTTATCAGTCCAGTATATTACACATTAACAACAATTAAGCATTTGAGATTTAGAAAATTGAAACTAAAATTGCATAACATGAAATGGTTAAAGAAACTTGATATATATTACTTGAAAAGAGTTACAATACACTTAAAAATACTTATAACACTGCTTAGAAGCTTAGGTTTACACTAGAAATTAGAAATTAGATTAAACGACATACAATTATTGAAAATAAACTAGGTATTGAACTCCTCTGCTTCTCTTGGTCTTTATAGGCTTCAATTAGGTTTAGAAACCTCTTCTGATCATTTCCCACTTCATCTGAGCCATCCATTTAGTCCAATTGATCATGATCGTTCAAACTTGATTTTGGCGCCAAAGTCCTCCACGTTAACGTGGAGGCAAAGGGTTGTAATTAAAGTTTATTGGGGGCTTGTGGAGGTGTCAGGAGACAATATGGAAGGTTTCTAGGCAAGTGGGTGCTTTATGGAAGAAACAGAGGTGTGGATGTGGTTTGGGAGTGAAAAATTGTGGAGAAGGCATTAAATGCTATCTGGTTTGGTGTGTGAGGTGGAAAGGAGGTGAGGGTGAGCTGGAGAGGTGAGGTGGTGGTGGTGAAACCACCTGGTATGATGAATGCAGGGGTGAAGGTGGGGGATGAACAGTGGTTGGCGGTTTTGGGTGGTCAACGCGGGTCAGCGCTGGATTTAAATAAAAAGGGTGCGTGGGCTTAGGGTGTATTGGGCTTAGGGGCTAGGTGGGCTGGGTAGATTAGGATGGGTTGGATTTGGTTTTGGATTTATTTAATATAAGGGTCCGGTTGGTTTTTAGCTTAGAAAATCACAAGGACCAAATGTGTAATTATTCCAAAGTTGAGGGCTGTTGTTTGTGATTTTTCTAAACTTTTAAATAAGGACTGAACCTGCAATTAACCATCAGTACAAGGACCACAAATATGAATTTTATTATTTTAAACCTCATGGACCAATTCTGCCAATTCCACAAACTTCAGGGACCATTATTGCAAATTTGGATTTTTAAGGGATTAAACTTGTAATTTCTCAAAATATTATCAAAATTGTTCCATTTTGTCATTCATGCATAGTACAAGGGTATTATTTGTAAATTTTCCATTTTTGAATACCCAGGGACCATTTTGCCAATTTTGTAACTTGAGGGGTAAAAATTGCCAGTTTGTGTAAACTTTTATCCAGGGATGTTTTGTGAACATTTTTGGTTTCCCAAGGACTTAAGTTGACTTTTTATTCATTTAAAACCTTCAGGGACTAGTTTTGTCAATATTTGAAACTTGAGAGACTGAAACTGCCAATTATGCAAACTTTGTACATTTTTCATTTGTTTTTGCATATTTTGTATTTGAAACCTATAAAACACACTTCTAAGATATTTTAAGTATTATAATGCATTTTTGAGTGTTTTTGTATGTTTTGGCAGTTCAGATTGGTACAAAATGATGAGTATTTAGACACTCATTAATCATCTAGGTCCATAACCTCACCATAACAACTCTTAGATTGTTAGTTTAGTTTAAAATCATCTTATCTTATCATAATATAGTATATCTAATCAGATTTGAGCAATCAAAGTTGAAAAAAGTCAAGAAAGCAAGTTTTGTTCAAAAGTCAAAAGACTGTGTCAGTTATTTTGCTCAAAGTTTGGATCTCTTTAAATTGCTTAATACTAGGTTTTAAGGTCTGAAATTTTACAAGATAAATCTCTACCACGTTGTTGATTTTTGAGATTTTCCCTAGATTTTATGGGTTTTGTTTAGTGGGTCCCACAGACCCTCAAAGTGAGTTGCAGGGCAAAGGTGTGCCCTGCTCACCCAGATACCCAGTCACCACCATCACTTTGGTGGAGTTTTGTGACCCCCTCAGTGGGTCCCACACCCTCTAGTTAGGTTCCTTCAACCCCCTCCTACCAGGGAACAATCATTGACCAATAGTTTGACCCTTAGACTAGTGGACCCCACCTGCAATTGCCCCCAAAGTTTGTCCCCAGTTATGAGTTCATTTGGATTGTGCATAAGTGCTTATTTGGCTTATTCAGCTTATTTGAGATCAAGTATTGTTATTTCTGGCTTATTTGTGTTTGTCAATCTTGTTTGTACCCTTTTTAACCATTGTGGACCCCACCATAAGCCATTTGACCACAATTGACCACACAGTCAACATAAGTCAACTGTGTAAGCCAAGGGGGTGTTTACAGCTTATAAATAAGCTAATTTTCAAAGTGTTTTCACAAAAGTCTTTCATATTTAGTAGTAAAATAGTTCTATAAAATAAAAATCCAAAAAAATCAAAGTTAAAGTAAGTGATAGATTCTATTTAATTCAAGTTAATTTTAATTTTCATTTTTATATTTTAATTAAGTCACTAGTGTTTTTATATTTTTATTAAATACCTTATATAGTAAAGTAATTTTGATAATTTTTTTTAGATTTTTATTTTGTCATTTAGTGTTAATTCGATTTAATTTTAATTTTCTTTATTATTAATTAATATTAAGTATTAAATAGCTTATTTAGTTTTTATAAGGTTAAAATTAGTTTTTATATTTTTTCTAGCTCTAATATAGTATAATAGGTTTTTAGAAAATATATTTTGAGATTCTACTGTTCATTTTCTATTTTTCTTATTTTATTTGTTTAAAATAGACTTAAGTTAATTAAAAGGTAAATAATTAGTTGTTTAATCTTAAAACATAATTTTTAGAGTTGTTATAATTTTGTAGGATTCCTGTGATGGTTAAGTAATTTTATAAATTTTATCTTAATTTTCTAAGTTAATTTAGTATTAATATTAATTAAAAGTAGTTTAATTAGTTTAATTAAGTTAAATAGTTTTTAATTAATAACTAAACCACAAAAAGACAAAAATATTTATTTTTATTTTTTATACTTTCTTCAAGTTCTAATTTAGGTTTAGAAAATATTTTTGTTAATTTTTAGTTTAATTTAAATCATTTGTCATTTTTAGTTAAATTAAATTAGATTTTAAATTAGATTTTTAATAATTTAATTAATTAAATAATATTTTAATAATATTTTAATCATTTTTATAATTTCATTTTCATTTTTAATTTTAAGTTTTGAAAAGTGTCAAAAGCACCCCCTGTAGTTTGATAAATACCAAAAACCCACTTTCCCAGTCCGATACGTGATCTTAATTGTGAATTTGTGCATATATCTGGTATCTGATTTTTGTGAATATTATATCTGTGTACCAATACCATCATAACAGTAGCAATACCAATCCCACATCATCTGGCTACTGTCCTCACTGCCACTTTCTCAAAAACGATTCCAAAAGCACCATTTCAATCTCGCTGGGACTTTAACGACCCGGGAAAACACTACACTATCACCGGAGTATTGATTCTAGGCTGTCTTTGACTTGTTGACCTTGGTCAATAATAATCTGACGGTTCGGGCTCAATCAAACACTAACCCATGTGTTTACCCATGGGCAACAAATACCCGCGGGCAAGGGCATGGGTCGAAATTTGTACCCATTGGTGGGTGACGGGTGGGTGATGGGTGAGAAAAAAACTACGTGGGCGGGTGACGGGTTAGAGGTACCCGTGCCCATTACCCACGGGTGCCATCCCTACCCTTTAAGTTCATTTTGACTTTTTAAAGTTTTTTTTTTTTTTTTTTTTTTTTTTTCGACTTTAGCCTTAATTATTTTTTTATTTTCTTTTTGGTGTATATAATACTTGATGTAAAGTATATCAATGAAAATACATTTAAAACACAAATTCATTTATGTGGAAAACTAGAAGGGGAGGTTGAATAGTTTTGCGTTTTTTTTCGTTTAATAAAAGTTTGCTTTCAAAGAATTAATGGTAATCGTAAAAACCTTTGAAGCTAAAGTATAGATACAAATTAATTTACCTATATCACATAGATACTACTTATTTAAAGTGTTGAATAGAAATTATAATTTCATATATCTCACTTAATTATAAGTAAGTATTTATATATGTATATATGTTTTAATAATTGTATATACTTATATTTTACTAATGTATAATTAAGGTTTTAAATGGAACCTAGTTTGATCTTTATGTGAAATCAATATATGCACAACACACAATAATAAGAAAAAATTACACGGATGGTCCTTGTGGTTTACACAGATTTCATGTTTAGTCCCTATTTCATTTTAATTACACCAGAGATCCCTATTTTGGGAAACGTTGCACGCGTTTGGTCCCTAAGTTGGATGGACGTTATCTTTGACCGTTAAGTGTATAATTATTATTTGCCCGTTAGTCCCTCCGTTAGTATTTTTTGCACCGTTAGTCCCTCGTTAGTATTTTTTACAAAAAGTACTTTTTTTAAAAAAAATTAATTTTTTTTAAAAAATTAATTTTTTTACAAAAATTAATTTTTTTTTCGAATTTAATTTTTTTACAAAAATTACTTTCTTTTCAAAATAAATTTTTTTTCGAAATTAATTTTTTTTTCGAAATTATTTTTTTCCGAATTTTTCTAAAAAAACAAAATAATTTTTGTAAAAAAATAATTTTGAAAAAAATTTAATTTTTGTAAAAAAATAATTTCGAAAAAAAATTAATTTTTGTAAAAAAATAATTTCGAAAAAAAAGTAATTTTTGTAAAAAAATTAATTTCGAAAAAAAATTTTCTAAAAAAATTAATTTCGAAAAAAAAATAATTTTTGTAAAAACAAAATAATTTTTGTAAAAAAATAATTTCGAAAAAAATTTAATTTTTCTAAAAAAAATTAATTTCGAAACAAAAATAATTTTTGTAAAAAAATAATTTCGAAAAAAAAGTAATTTCTCTAAAAAAATTAGAAAAAAAAGTAATTTCTCGAAAATGCAAAAAGATAGACAAAAACGTTAAAAAACGGACGAAAATGTTAAAAAAATGGACTAGAACGTAAAAAAACATGCGAGAACGTAAAAAAATGGACGAAAACGCAAAAAGATTGACAAAAACGTAAAAAAAATGGACGAAAACGTTAAAAAAATGGACTAGAATGTAAAAAAAAATGACGAAAACGTAAAAAGATGGACAAAAACGTAAAAAATGGACGAAAACGTTAAAAAAACGGACGAAAACGTAAAAAACGGATGAAAACATAAAAAAAAACAGACGATAACGTAAAAAAATTAACAATAACGTAAAAAGATTGACAAAAACGTAAAAAAAATGGACGAAAACGTTAAAAAACGGACGAAAACGTAAAAAAAACGGACGAAAGCGTAAAAAAAGGATGAAAACGTAAAAAGATGGACAAAAACGTAAAAAGACTGACGAAAACTTAAAAAAACGGACGAAAACGTAAAAAATGGACAAAAACGTAAAAATGTTGACAAAAACGTAAAAAAATGGACGAAAACGTAAAAAAAAACGGACGAAAACGAAAAAAAAATGGTCGAAAACGCAAAAAGATGGACAAAAACGTAAAAAAAATGGACGAAAACGTTAAAAAGACGGACTAGAACGTTAAAATATGGACGAAAACATAAAAAGATTGACAACGGTGCAAAATGTTAACGGAGGGACTAACGGTGCAAAAAATAAGGACTTTTTTAGAAAATAAGGACTAACGGTGCAAAAAATATTAACGGAGGACTAACGGTGCAAATAACTTAACGGCCAAACTAACAGCCCATCCAAATTAGGGACTAAAATGTGCAAGGTTTCACAAAATAGGGGCTGCTGGTGTAATTAAAATGAAATAGGGACTAAACATGCAATCTGTGTAAACCACAAGGACCATCCGTGTAATTTTTTCCAATAATAATAATGCACGAGAAGCAAGTAAGTAAACAAGTAAAGAATGAGAGATGGAAATATCAAACCGAGAGACAAAGGATTTATAGTGGTTCGGCTACAAGGACACCTTCTTTGCCCTACTCCACTCCCCGAGCACCGAACTCGAGAGTTTTCTTCACTAAGTCAATAACCTCCCTTATGGCGGAGAAAACCTTACACACCGAAAGCTTACACCAATTAACGACACAAAGCAAAATATCGAGTTCTAATCGTAGCTAGAACTAATCTTACACCAAATATCACACCACAACTTCTTTACACCTTTTACTTCTTCTATACTTCTTCACACCACAAGTATCTTCACGCCTTCACAAAATACTTCACGACTTCTATGTCTTGCAACTTCACAACTTCAAAGCATCAATGTCTTCACAACTTCAAACCAATAATGTCTTTGCACCTTCAAGCCACTAGTGTCTTCACAACTTTAATCTACTAATGTCTTCTAGTCTTCTCCACTTGGAAGCTTCAATTATTTCACTACTAGTCACCATTGCTACTCTCTCCTATCTTCACTACTATCCAACACTACTTCTTCACTTCAAGTTCCACTTCACACTTACAACAATTCTAGATTCTACAACTAAATCTAGCTAACTAATACATACACCTTATTCACCAAAATATGAAAGATCAACAAGATGAAACAAACAAACAACTTAGATAGCAAGATGATACTAAGTTGTAATATTTCTAATAGAAGTATTCTTCTCTTTGCACTTGAGTGTTGAGGCTTGAATCACTTTGAAACAAAGATCAAAGTATATAAGATCAAAGGATTTTTAGAGGATGGAGAAGGATATTTAGATCAGAAAGTTTTTAGTGCAAAAAGGTGAGAAAAATATGTGGAATGATCCAATATTTATAGGACCAGAAAATAGTGTTCTGGAGCGTGCCGGTCCCCTTAATTAGGGGGCGGTCCCCTTAATGATTAAGGGGGCCGCCTAGTAAAATTAAGGGGGCCACCCTCCTGAACGTTGGATTTTCTTGTCCTTTTGTGAGGGAGATTTTTCTGGATTAGATTTGCCATTTTTGGTCGAAAATTTGAATTCATAAATTTGTAATGAATTAAACATATTCTTTTAATGCCAAAAATGTTTTTCAAAAGATATAAAATGTTTTGTGACATTTTATAAATATCTAGTGATTAACAAAAGTGTTCCTTTGATCTTATAATACATTAGACACTTTGTTCATTCATACCTTAAGTGATTAATTAGTAAAGATGAGTATTTACTACTAAATACTTGTTTATGTCATAATCTTTGGTTTGATGAGTTTTAGTTTTGTGATTATCAAAACATAGAGATATCGAAAGATATGAATAACGTTTTTAGTCATTTATTTATATGAACAATTTATAAATTTTGCATCAGGTATTATATGGTAACAGGTAAAAAGAAGAAATTAGAATCAAAGTTAGAATAAAAAAATTTTTGAAAAGTCAAATGAACTTATATTTTAGAACGGAGAGAATAGGGTACAATAAATAGAAAAATATATAAGATTTGCCGTAACCATATTAGTACGTATCAACTTATAATTTGAACTCGTTAAAAATATAATGTAACTCATATCAGCTTATTTCAATTTTGATTTCGGGGTTTGGTTTGAATTTGGTTTTTGATCAATTATTTCTGCTTGGATTTAATTTAGAGTTTATGTTTGAATTTTGTTTTTAATTAAGATATAAGATCATTTGAGGATCAAACTTGTTTTTACAAGAGACTAATCTCCACCTTCCATCTTCCCTCCATATTTATTTGATCTAATGGATGAGATTAATCTCAACAATTTAAAAAACTCACTTTTATCATTTTTTTTCAAATATTAATATCTTTCAAACCGTTAATCGTTAAGCGAAAAAAAATATACCGTTACGACGAGCATTTAATTATCTTCATAGATAGGCTAATTGATACATTTTCGACAAATTTTTTTTTTTCATTTTTTTCACTTTTTTTTCGTGGCCGAAAAAAATCATATATGCTATTACATATCATATATGATATTACATATCATATATGATATGTAATATCATATATGATATTATATGTAATATCATATATGATATGTAATATCATATATGATTTTTTTTCGGCCACGAAAAAAAAATGTTTTTTTTTTTTTTTTTTGCGAAAGTATATCAAAGTGTCCGTCTATAGAAAGATAATTAAATGCCCGTCGCGATGGTGTAATTATTTTCGCTTAACGATTAACGGTTTAAGAAATATTTAAATTATAAAAAATTGGTGAAATAATAAAATGTTTTTAATCTCAACAATTAATTTCTTTTTTAGATATATGGTGGGGATGAGTCCCTTAGTATGTGAGGAATGTTTGGTTTGTAGAATAACTCGACTCTTTAATTAAAGGTATCTGTTTGGATTCAAGATTTGATTTAGGGTCCGTTTGGTTTATAAATGGGGTTGGATTCGGATTTGGATTTGAGAAAGGTTTGAAAGATTTGAGAAAAAGTAAGAGAAAGAAAATATATTATTATATATAATTATATATAATTTATTAAATTTATATTAGATTTAAAATATATTAAAAAAACATAAAATAATAAGTAAAGATAAAAGTAAACAAGTTGTGTGGCTAAGAATATTATGAATAAGAATCATGTCAGAACTTTTAAACGATACCTATGAACTAGCAGTGGAATGATTTTTATTAGTTGAATCATCTATTTAATTCCTAAAGCTTATACCAAACTATTGATTTTATGTTTGAATCAAATCCTACAGTGTGAATCTCGCATAACAAACATTTCCTTAGACTTTCATCTTGTTCTTGATTTCGGGTTTCCATTTGGATTTCAAATTTGATTTAAGGTTTTGGTTTGAATGACGATTTGGTTATGGATTTGGTTTTATATTAAGGATGAAGATGAACATGTGGTGTTGGGTTGTGTGAGATTGAGTTTGCTGCTTCATGATAAGCATCCGAGTATCATAAAGAAAAAAACTATTTACCAACAAAATTGGAAATGATATGACAAATAACTCGCTCCACGTAAGACTAATAAGTTTAGTAGGTAAACGGTAAACCCCAAACAGGTACGCGAGAGGCAAAAATTTGAAAGGTTTATGTTTTAGTAAGAAATAATAAATAAATAAATAAATAGATGACTACTTGAAATACCAAAAATGTAATTTTTTTTTTTTTTTTTTTTTTTTTTTTTTTTTTTTTTTTTTAGTAACTCTTAAACATTTGTAACATTTTTACTAGCATGCAGGTAATTCGCCCTCACTTTTGCTAGACGGAATCATTGAACCGGGTATAATACATATACAAAAATATTTTTTCTATTAATTTGTACACTTAATTACGGAGTATTTGATTTATGCACATAAATGTACAAACTGACAAAGTAAGATATAAATATTGTACTATATAATGCATGAGTTGATGTGTATTAATAAAACATACGATGTGTAAAAAAAAAAAAAAAAACGATATGAAGGGTGCGTTTAGTTGAAGGAAAACACTCTTATTTTTTATAAAATGTTTTGTAGAAAATAAAGAAAACAGATATCGCGTTCAAATTATTGTTTTCCAATAAAATTCTTCACAAAACACAAAATTCCTATTTCCAACTTTAATACACAAAACAAGAAAACATTTTTTTTCACCTATTTTTCTTTGAAATATCCCTAATCCGTTTTCTTCCGTTTGTTCCGTTTTCGTTCGATTCTTTGCGTTTTTTTGCCTTTCTTTATGTTTTTGTCTGTTTTTTATGTTTTCGTAAGCTTTTTTACGTTTTCGTCAGATTTTTTACGTTTTCGTCCATTTTTTACGTTTTCGTCCGATTTTTTACGTTTTCGTCTATTTTTTTACGTTTTGGTCCGATTTTTTACGTTTTGGACCGATTTTTTATATTTTTGTCCGATTTTTTACTTTTTCGTCAGATTTTTTACGTTTTCATCCGTCTTTTACGTTTTCGTCAGATATTTTATGTTTTCGTCCGATTTTTTATGTTTTCGTCCATTTTTTACGTTCTCGTCTGGTTTTTTACGTTTTCATCCATTTTTTTTAAGTTTTCGTCAGATTTTTTACATTTGGTTTTGTTCAATTTTTTACGCTTTCGTCCGTTTTTTAAATTTTCGTCAGATTTTTTAAGTTATCTTCCGATTGTTTACCTTTTCGTCAGATTTTTTACGTTTTCGTCTGATTTCTTTTATGTTTTTGTACGATTTTTAATGTTTTCGTCTGTTTTTTTACGTTTTCGTCTGTTATTTTTACGTTTTCGTCAGATTTTTTTTCGTTTTCATCTGTTTTTTTACGTTTGTTTTTTTCTTATGTTTTTGTTAGATTTTTTAACGTTTTCGTCTATTATTTTTTACGTTTTTGTCAGAATTTTTACGTTTTTGTTTGCTTTCTTATGTTTTCGTCCGATTTTATACGTTTTCGTCTGTTTTTTAGGTTTCCGTCCAATTTTTTACGTTTTTGTATGTTTTTTATGTTTTAGTCTACTTTTTTTTTTTTTTTTTTTTTTTTTTTACGTTTTTGTCCCTTTTTAACGTTTTTGTACGTTTCCTTATGTTGTCATCTATTTTCGTCTGTTTTGTTACGTTTTGGTGGGGGTTTTTACATTTTCGTCCGTTTTCGCTAATTTTATTATGTTTTTTTTACGTTTTCGTCATTTCTTTTACATTTTTACGTTTTCGTCCATTTTTTATGTTTATTTATATTTTTGTCTGTTTTTTTACGTTTTCGTTAGACGAAACCTGAAAAAACGTAAATAAAATATGAAAACGTAAAAATCAGACCAAAATGGACAAAAACGTAAAAAATCGAAAGAAAACATAAAAATCGGAAGAAAACGTAAAAATCAGACAAAAACGTAAAAAATCTGAGAAAAACGTAAAAAAAATAGACGAAAACGTAAAAAATCTTACGAAAACATAAAAAAACGTAAAAAACGTAAAAAACCGGATGTAAATGTAAAAAATCTGACGAAAACGTAAAAATACAGACTAGAATATTAAAAAGGGACAAAAACGTAAAAAAATAGGACGAAAACGTAAAAAAACAGATGAAAACGTAAAGAAACGGACGACAACATAAAAAATCGGATGAATACGTAAAAAAATGGATGAAAACGTATAAAAACTGACGAAAACGTAAAAAAAAACTAACGAAAATATAAAAAATCTAACGAAAATGTTAAAAAAAACTGACAAAAACGTAATACTAGATTTTTTTAGTTATTTTATAATTTAGTTGATTAGTTTATAATATTTGTTTTTGTGTTTTAAAGATGTTTTTATAATACTATTAAGATGAATATTGAATTGAGAACTTAAACATATTATCTAGTTTTGCAAAATGGAAAATACGAACACATGTTTTCTCAGACTAAACACGTTTTCTAAATTTTTCATTATTTTATTGAAATCAAACTCTCCTCCTTTTCCTACAAAACAAGAAATAGAAAAAAAAAAGTAACCTCAAAAGCTTTCCGATCAAAAAACGTCCAAACCTACTCCCGTAGCTTTTGCTATCACCAATCCACCATATCGGATGATAGCATATGAATGACAATAACTCGTGACAATAACTTGTGAACCAGCTAATGGTACACCTTTTCCCACTATTTTTTCCTACAACAGATTTATGACTTCTAGTAGTACACTCTCCTTGTTGCCAAAATACAACTTTTATTTATACACATAATTCGACACAAAAAATATGCATCTGCGTCTTTATATCCATATATCTGCATATATCTTTGCTATTATAACGTAGTTTTTAATAATTTTATGTAAAATACTTCAAAAATATACACGAGTAAAAGCTACAAGTCTTCTAATGATAACATTAAATCCCAACTATATATTTTGTTGTACGAGTAGTTTGTAATTTGTAATGTATTTGTAGCCTTAGAAGGCAGCAAAAAACAAATTATAATTAGATTCACAAAATCTGACTCGTTGTTTACAGTATGCTGAATTAATCTGTTACCTCACAAACATATAAATATAAATGTATGTACATATACACTAATGTACGTACTTACGCATATGAACAAATTAATCAAGCATTGTTGTGTGTTACTATAGCTTGGAATGGGGAGTGCCGTCGAGACTTTATGTGGGCAAGCATATGGAGCTCACCAATATGAAATGCTTGGTGTTTATCTTCAAAGATCAACCATCCTTTTAATGGCGACGGCTATTCCTCTTATGTTTCTCTACATTTTCTCCAAATCACTCTTGATCTTGATTGGCCAATCAACACAAATCGCAGCTGCAGCTTCGCTCTTCATCTTTGGCCTCATCCCACAGATCTTTGCATATGCTGCCAACTTTCCTATCCAAAAATTCCTTCAGGCGCAAAGCATTGTGAACCCGAGCGCCTACATAGCAGCTGCAGTCCTCCTGGTCCATGTTCCATTGACATGGGTTGCATTGTTCGTTTGGGGCTGGGGCTTATTGGGTGCGTCGCTCATTTTGAGTTTTTCGTGGTGGATTATAGTATTGGTGCAGTTTCTGTTTATACTGACGAGTGATCGGACTAAGAAGACATGGAACGGGTTTAGCATACTAGCTTTTTCTGGACTTTGGGATTTTTTGAAACTATCTACTTCCTCTGCTGTTATGTTGTGTTTGGAAGTGTGGTACTTTCAAATATTAGTTTTGATTGCGGGTTTGCTAGAAAATCCAGAAATAGCATTGGATTCATTGGCTGTGTGTGCAACGATTCTTGGATGGGTGATGATGATTTCAGTCGGGTTTAATGCAGCTGCCAGGTTTGTTTTTCGATCCCAACGTACCCTTCAGTCATAATAAATTCACAAAAATAAAAGAATACAAGACGAACTACAATACTTATTGGTTCGTATATCTGGCAGTGTGAGAGTTAGCAACGAGCTAGGAGCAGGACATCCTAAATCAGCAGCCTTCTCTGTCGTGATGGTTACTCTCAGCTCATTTGTGATCTCTTCAATATGTGCTATCATTCTCTTAGCTCTACGACATGTCATTAGCTACGCTTTTACTGATGGTGAAATAGTTGCAAATGCTGTATCAGAACTTACCCCTCTCCTTGCAGTTTCAATCATCTTTAACGGCATTCAACCCGTCCTTTCAGGTAACATTTTTTATTTCCTCTACCAAAACTCAATTCTACCAGCAATATATTTCTAGTCATTTGCTATAATGGATTCGTTACAATATGATTTGTGACAATTAGGGGTCGCTGTTGGATGTGGATGGCAAACATTTGTTGCATATGTGAATATTGGGTGTTATTATGTGGTTGGAGTTCCATTAGGTGTTTTATTAGCTTTCAAGTTTGACTTTGGTGCTAAGGTAAACATACTACTTTTTTATGTATCAATATTCATATCATTTCTAACTTATCCTAACCATCAAGTTATCTTAACATTTATCATCTGACTGTATCTTATTTTTTCCGATGTAACGCAGGCAGTGGCGGACCCAGGACTTTAGAAGGCGGGGGGCAAAAAATTTTTTTTTGATAAAATTTGTGATGCACTTTAATAAAAAGGTTATAATATTATTTTTTTTACACTAAAAACTAAGGTTTTTAAATTTTTGGCTTCAAGGTGGGGGGCAATTTGATTTTTTTGGGGGGTGCACTTTAATAAAAAGGTCTAAAAAAAATTTTTTTTACACTAAAATCTGATACTTTTTGGCGAATCGTGGAGGGCACCGCCACCCCAAACCTTATACTTGGGTCCGCCCCTGAACGCAGGGAATATGGTCAGGCTTGATCGGAGGCATGACAATGCAGACACTTATTTTACTATGGGTTACTTTCCGAACCGATTGGAACAAAGAGGTAATCTTCAAAGACTCAAATTTGGGGGATAAGTTTAATTTTTTTCTTCATTTATAGTAACAAAAAAGCCATAAATGTTACATTTCGCATATTCATGTGTATTTCACATGATAATATAACATTACTGATACCAACTATATAATTAAACTGATATGATTTATACATAAAATTTACAGGTTAAGAAAGCAAGCGAACGAGTGAATCAATGGCAACACAAGAAAGACGAACCTTTGATAAACAATTAGAGGACCTTTTATTTTCTCTTTTAATTACATTATATTTTGCACAATTTAGCTACATCAAGTATATGACCTTTGTCTTGATAGTGAACACAAAATGTGATTGTTCTCGTAGTGACATAAAAACTGTTAATTTTATCTCAATCTAAAAGTGAATCGTTGTTAGATTAAATGTTTGTCCAATGTGACTTGTTTGACTTATTAAAAGTCAAAGTCCAACATTAAAAGCCTTCTGGCCACTTACAATCAGCAAGGGATGTTTCTGTAAGAAAATTCTGATATGAAGGAGAAGTTCTGACGGGTAAAGGTGCAATGGGTCACAACGGTATAAACACAAATGCGGAAGTTAAATCTTCGTTTGACAACACCTACCCAAACCCGTATGAACCTATGAGGAAGTAAACAAATAAGGCACACTAACCACAACTATAAACAGCCCCTAACAATATAAAATCAGCCCAATCAGCAGGTAGTAAAGTAAACAAACACACAACAAGAACACCAAAGTTTTTAGCGTGGAAAACCCCAAAACGGGTAAAAACCACAGGACACCTAGTGCCGCTTAAATCCACTATCAACAAGGAGAGGTACACAAGTTCTTCTCTAGATAACACTAGAGGTATACAACAAACATCATAATCTTGGAATCAACATCAAGATATATGGCAACAAACAAAGAACAAGAAAGGAAGAATATCACCAAAACTGATGCAATCTGCCCGGGCAAGAAACAGGACTTCCAGGCCTCAAAATCAGAATCCCAACGGTCAAAACCTTCCTTTATATGTAAGGAAGCTACTGTCCGAAAATCGTGACGATCAGACGGTTCAATCTCCGGTGATCATACAAACACTGCTGTTGGGTTTTGGGTGATATTTAACTCCGAAAATCTT
>JARVZY010000268.1:0-18212 GCA_030686995.1 Artemisia argyi
ACATTTTCTATCCATGGTTACCAGTCTGGACCTCTTTCCACTAACTCGAGCAATGTAGAGTATCACTTACCAACTCAAGAAGTGAAACACCACATTAGGCAAAAATAAAGAGAGAAAGTGAAGTCTGTATAAAAATAATCACCTGACTTCCTCCACGCTCATCAGCCTCAGGCCCTTAAAAAACAATCGAAAGTATTGGAAGACATAAGATATATACCCGGTATATTGATTCATTGTCTTTTATCTAATGAAAGATAATACCCATGTTTTGAAGTTCATAAATTCTATCAGCAACTAATTGAAGCTCAAGTGGATCATTTCAAGTGAACTTGGGAGGAGACCATGTTAAAATTTGAGATAAAACTTCAATCTTAATTCCCAAACCATTGGATAACATGATATTAGATAACATTGGATAAGATGACATTAGATAATCTTCCGAATTCCTAAACTACATAATTCCATGTATAACCAATACTCATCAAACAGACTACTAAATGATTACTAATATTAAACGTTTATCAAACGTACTTCAATGTATTATACATTATGACCAAACTATAGTAATTGATATAATTTTGACTTCATCAAAGCTATAGTAATGTATATTCTCTATGAAAGAAAAATCAAGTGCATGATCAGAATGAGGTAATGCATAACTTAATACCAATCATTGCAAGGATTTACATACCAATGTGAAAATTATAGACATGCATGTACCTGAATGAATGATATCCATTCCAATATCTCTGACTTGTACGTCCCAAGATAGCCATGATTTTTCATCACATTTGGTTTCACAGAGATTACAATCGGGAGTCTTTTCAGAATATCTTTTAAGTAGGAGTCCCATGATGGACGTCCCAATCTTAAGCTTCTTCCAAAACAACCCATAACTCTTTCCCTTGACCATATCAACAACCTGTAACAAATAGAACCCTGTTCCACTTTCACTCCGCCACTTTCATAAGCCATCTCCTAATCAGTTATTTTATAACCAAATAGGAAAACTAAAACATCAAATATAATTATATATTATAGTGTTCAATATAGTACAACTAATTATCAAATTCAAAATATTCACAACAAATGTTTATTATCATCAGCAAAAGGATATCCAGATTATACTACATTTCTTACTATAGTATGTGTAATTATCCAAGCCATGTATTTCTTAAAGATCCAGGGGCTTCTTTAATCTAAATTCGATAATCAATAGAATAAACCCAAAACTCATCTGTTTAAAAATGATCAAGAAAATACTTCAAACATTGAACCAAGATATTTTTTACATTAAGAAGAGTTTTTGATAGGTGCGTCTACCTTTAATGCCAATCTGTGATATGAATATTGTTCAAAAAGTGGGTTGTCTATATAGATTCATCTAAGTTGAAATCAATCTTGTATCATTTTCCTTATCAGAACTATAATAAACATGTTGTTCACCATCAAGCATAGCCATCATATGTTCGTTCACTTACCCTACTTCATGGGTAAGGGTAGGAGCAAATATTGATCTATTAGCAGCCGCATAATACTTAGTTTATGAGATCCATATCATTTCTATGGTAAAATATCTTTAAGAGATCGATGCCTAATTAGAACTTTATGAAACACAACACAATTTTGATAAATAATAGAACATTAAGAGATCGATACCTAATGAGCATCACCTGTAGAAGTGGAAAAGAGCTTCAAAATTGATATCACAAAACTTCATAGTTATTGCATAAGGATAACTTTATATAATTGATATATGATACTTAATAATTATCTGATTGGTGAGGAGCAGCTTTTGTTGTTCATTATAATAATGTTAAAGTTTATATACCTGAACTTGTATTTAAAGCCTCGTCAAGTACTTGATTGCTAACATCGAAGCTTTCTGCTCTTAAGGTTTTTGTTGACTTCCCTGTTTATAAAAAGGTTCTGTAGTTAAATATTAGATACCAAATACCACCTTATTAAACATTGAAACTATATAAGACAATTAACTACAATAGACTTACCCCGCCATGTTGAGCCATCACCTCCTGCATTCGTCTTTGACTGATGGCTTTGTTATGGGTTAGCCTGTTAATAAGTATGACCAGCATTGGTTGTTTATATCTTTAGCTTGTTGTTGCAACACGTGCAAGTATTGCATCAACAATCGTAAGAAATAAATAGAGCGAAGACTTCCCGATATCACAAGATCATGACAAATAGTGATAATTACAAAATAGAAAAAGCATATAGATATTGAGAAAGAGAAGAGCTTGATAAGCTATCACCTTTGAGTAACATCTATAAATTGCTAGAGGTCGATTGCAATCCTGTAAATACTGCACCAGAAGGCCTATTCTTTGTACCAAAGTTAATACATAGCACATATATTAGACATGCACCCAAAGGAATGTGACATCACTATCTCTGTTTCTTATTACTGTACTTAATAATATTTAGTCAATGTTACAGTGCTACATTCCAAATAAAAAAACAAATAAATAAATACACTACCTCCAACCCGTTTTGTTGTCATTTTGTTGGCTGTCATTGTTCTCATAAGAAAAGTTCTTGGTAATATACTGATATTGCATGAACTTTAATATAATTATCAATACAAAACAATTTAAGAAGTTGATGTGGTTAGTATACTAAAGAACCCATTTTGACAGCCAAAAATAAACAACCAAACAATCCATTTTTGGTAGCTAAAACCCCACAACAAACAACCAGTTTTGACAACAAAAATCACCAACCAAGCAGCTCATATTGACAACTAAAAACCCCCATTTTGAAGCACATCGAAAATACTATCTTTGACAGCGTTATAACTGATTTTATATTCTAATGATTAAACAACAAAAGTAAGTGTCAAATCTAGTTCATTGTATAACCAAGTTAGATTAGATACATATACATGTAATCAGGAACAAATTATAAGACATGTTTAGTTCTTACTTAACATCTAGTGATGTTGCAGATGTTGGTCCAATTATATTTGGTCTGCGCAAATTCATATTAACTTAGTGCATTACTTTAAGTTTTAACACAAAAGGAAAACCTTTAAACCTTTGAATTTTAATATTCTTTTCTTCTGAAAATTTCATCAAACACTTGGTGAACCCTTCATCAAGCACCACTTATCAAAAACATGGTTACTTGTATCAAACACCAACTAACTAAATATACATTTTCGGAAAAGTCGAATGCTCGGGTTCTCTAATCTCAACAAAATTTCCAGCCTAGAGCCCTAACTAAACGAATTTAAATAAAATAAACAAAACAATTGCAGATCAATAAATAAAAACAAACTCCTAATTCCATATAATACATAAAAAGTTAGAAATACGATTATGAATCTGAAGACCAAGATAACTTACATTGCGTTATCACTTTAAACCCTTGATTCAAATTTAAAGATATAATTAATTGTTAATGATATAATTTTCAAATATATGAAGCGTTGGTGGATTTTAACGAAAATTGATTGATGAATTTTCAAACTGGTGGTTGTAATCAAATCGTGATTTTTGGTTCGGTTGATGATGGATGATTACTAGGTGTTGTGGTGCGTGTGTGATTTGTGTTGGTGAATTTTGAAAAAAAAATAATCTGCTTCCTAGTTTTAAGGGATTTTCTTCTAAATAATTGATCTGCTTTTATGTTCTCCTGTATTTGTTTTTATTTAATTAAATTACAAATCAAGCTCCTTAATTATCTCCAAATTCCGGTTTTAACAAAATTTCAAAATCTTTCTATTAGTGGTGTGGTTTCGACATGTCATTTTTTTAGAGTTTTGATATGATTTATTGTCTCTAAAAATAGCAATCACACTTGTGTTTTATATAGGTTGGGATATATATATATATATATATATATATATATATATATATATATATATATATATATATATAGGGGCGGAACTACATATGATCCACATGTTGCACGTGCCACACATGATTGTTCTCGACGAAATGTAGGTTTTAAGTGAATTTTTGCGGTTTTTTAAAGTGCTACCCATTTGAAGTGAAAAATTTCAGTTGTGATTTTAGATAGAGAAAGGAAAATGGCAGAGATGGAAGATGCACAGTAGTATGTTTGATCACCAAAAACGTGTAGATTATATGTTTGACCACCAAAAACTTTTTTTATTTATAACCCTACTTATATACAAAGTTCTAGTTTAGTCCCTTTAACCTTTAATACTAGTCAAATCTACCTCAATATTAAGTTTGTAGTTTAAAATTTTTGATTGAAAACAAAACATCAACTATGCTTTAAAGAAGAAAAAAAAAATGTAGTGTGTAACATATCAATATATCATAATAATTGAACCTGAAACAGTTTTTCCTCTTTTTATCAAATTTTTTTTATTTTCTTGCATGTAGAAGTGTTAAAAAACCATTTGTTTAAAGGATTTATATAATTGAGATTAATTGTATAATATAAGGGGTACCAAGAAAAACTATAAAGTGAGTGAGTGAGTGAAAATAGAAACCTCCTTATTATATTTAAGCACATCCTTAATAGAAAATCAAAGAGTAATTATGTCCAAGAATACCTATAATCATCTGCCTATATATACCTACACAATCACTCGTAGGAGCTTGAAAGATTGTTCCAGACTTTTCTATAGAGAGCTAAGTTAGTAGTAAGTCACGCTCAGCTCTTTTTTGATTTTTGCATTGATCTTAGATAAATTTAGTTTCATAGATTGTGTCAATATTACACTGATCTAAGTTTCCTTCTGTTGATGTGGAGCCTTTTAATCAAGATAATGCAGATTAGGTGGTACAAATTTCATATGGTTCTTAAGAGTTCTATTTTCTGACTAATGTGTAACCTCATAAGCATATAATTCTATTTTGGTTTTGAGCACTTAATACTCTGTACCTTATAAAATGAAGTCAAATTATTTCCCAATGCTTTTAGATTTAAAACATTAATGAACGAATTCAACGAAGTTGTTAGTTTGTGAATCTTGCAGGTTTAGTTTGTGATCGAGCATTTGAAATGACAACTACCACTACAAGTAGCCACATTGTGACAGCAAGACCTTCTATCTTTTCTTGTTGTCAAGTTTCAAACTCGAGCATAACAGTTTTCACTAGTGGCATTAGAGGGGCGTCATGTGCTAAGCTTAAAAGCTCATGTCACATAGCTTCAACGAATTTGCTATCTCATAAAGTCAAATCCAGTCCTATGAGATTTGGAAAGATGACCACACGAGCAGCATCAAATTCTAATGACACAAAGGTCCTACCAGGGCTGCCGGTTGATTTAAGAGGTTAGTGTTTGGATCATTGTGAATTATTAATCTTGAATAATTCATGAAATGACATGGAAGAAAACAGCCGGATTTGTGGTGAAATATGATGCTAGGAATTTTTAAGTTAGGGTAGTGTTGAGAGTTGATTCTACATTTCTACCTATATTTTTATCGTATTATATTATAAATGTGAGCTTGCCTTATGCTATAACTGTCAATACTTCATTCTTTAAGTAAATTGATGTCTCTTAATTTCTTGATCAAGACAAAATCAAACTTCATCAGGGTAGCTATATTATATGAGTTGCATACTTCATTAGTTGTTGCTGGAGCTATGTGCAGGAAAAAGAGCATTCATCGCTGGTATCGCTGACGATAACGGATTTGGTTGGGCAATAGCCAAGTCACTGGCTGCTGCTGGTGCTGAGATACTTGTTGGCACTTGGGTCCCGGTACGTTACACATCTAAGCCTAATACCTAGATACTTGCTAAATATTAGAGGTGCCATGATGGACGGGTCACGGGTTCAATGGTGGCCTGGTGAGTATAGATAGTACTGGGTTGTGGTGACCTGTTAACATTTTTTATCCATATTACTGATTAGTTGCATAAATAATAAATAAGTTAATGAATGTTACAAAACCAAGATTACTAGTTAGTAGTCTAAATTAATCTTTAAATAAATGCTTTAGAAGACTATCAGAAAAAAGATTTGACATTCCCATTTTGCTATATTGTTTGACCTATTTGAGATGAAACATAACCCACGCAACCACAACCCATTTATAACTTATAAGTATATTTTTGTTAATGACTCTTCACCTTTCTAGGCACTGAAAATATTTGAGACTGGTCTTCGAATGGGAAAGTTTGACGAATCACGTGTGTAAGTGTGCTATGTTCCACAATTTATTTTCAGTTATTCTGAGATTTATTATTTATATGATTAATTGCTCAAAATAACCAGCAAGTGAAATTGTTGTTTAGGTTGCCAGATGGAACTTTGATGCATATTACTAAAGTGTACCCTTTAGATGCAATTTATGATACTCCTCAAGACATTCCTGAGGATGTAAGTACAAACTCATATAACAATATTCCTTCAATTTATGAAAAAAAAAAAAACTAAGTCTCAAATATCCCATATTGCCAAATTATGCAGGTAAAAACTAACAAACGCTACACGGGGACCTCAAACTGGACCGTCAAGGTATCATAAATTTTTTTATTATAATTCGAGTTAAACCAACTGACGTGTTTCATATCATATAGCTAATGTAGCATTTATGTTATGTAGGAAGTTGCTGAATCTGTGAAAGAGGACTTTGGCACCATTGACATCCTTGTTCATTCATTAGCCAATGGACCTGAGGTATGCTTTTGGATTTTAATATTATTCTTTCTAATTGATGTTAGAGATTGTTTTCTTAAGAATGGTTTGCAGGTTACCAAACGTCTCATAGATACATCAAGGAATGGGTATCTTGCGGCAATCTCAGCATCAAGTTATTCTTTCATATCATTGCTCAAACATTTTTTACCAATAATGAATCTTGGTATGATTCTCATCTCAAAGTTCATCTATGTTTATGGCCCTCATGTAACAGGACAAGAAAAGTATATTTTTGTAGGGATCAAACTCGGTTGGATTTAATTCACCCAAAATT
Organism: Artemisia argyi; assembly: GCA_030686995.1. NCBI lineage: Eukaryota > Viridiplantae > Streptophyta > Magnoliopsida > Asterales > Asteraceae > Artemisia > Artemisia argyi. The sequence goes on from JARVZY010000268.1 coordinate 6,923, forward strand.
CTTTTTTCAGATAAGAAAGAACGCGAGAACGCGAGAAGCCTAAATTTCGTGAGAACGCGAGAAGAAATTCTAGCCACTCATGTTTTCCTCCTTTAACTTTGATCTAATGACTAATATTAGTTAACCAACTTTTTGAAAATTTCTAAGAATTTTTTGAAAAATTTTTTATCCAAAAAACTTTTTTTCCGAAAATTTTTTTCTTAAATTTTTTTTGTCACATGTGAAAAAAAAAATCGTCGTATGTGAAAAAAAATTTCTTCGTCACATGTGAAAGAAAATTTTTCGTCACATGTGAAATTTTTTTTTACCACATGTGAAAAAAAATCGTCACGTATGAAAAAAAAAAAAATCAAAAATTTTTTTTCAAAAAATTTTTGAAAAATTTTCAAAAAAAATTACGATTTTTTTTTTTAATTTTCAAAAAAAATTTCGAAAATTTTTTGAAATTTTTTTGAAAAATTTCAAATAGTTGGTTAAATAATATTTGCCATTAGATCAAAGCTAAAAAAGGATAAAATGAGTTGCTAGGATTAGTTCTCGCGTTCTCACAAAAATTAGATTTCTCACATCAATCTATATATATATATATATATATATATATATATATATATATATATATATATATATATATATATATTAGGTACAATTAATTGTAGCCAATTAGCTTTAAATTTGTGCTATAAATTTAGGTTCCTGATTTTTTTTTGTGGGTCCTGATTCTTTTCTAGCGGTCTCTTATTTATTGATTGTGTATTTTTTGTGATGGATTGTAGTCAATTGACTATAAAAAAAAACTAAAAAAAAGTTGTTTTACATATTAAAAGTAACTGAGATATTAACAATTTTACTTAAAAAGTCATCTTGATATTAATAAAGACCTTAATATCCATGCTTTTTTTTATTACGATATTAAAAAAGGTTGGGGTGATATTAAAAAAAATAACTTTGATATTAAGAAAGTATGAGTATTAAAGTGATATTAAAAAAAAACCATAGTATCATAATACTTTTTAACCATGAATACGATTCTTTTCTGGAATTTTTTTCAGCGATTCTTAATAATTTTTTGTCATCTTTCTTTTTATTATTTTTTCAGATTTTTTTTTGAATTATTATTTTTTGAATGGTACTGTGATATTATCCGCACCATCCCTACTTAAAAGCTAATCCGCACCTGATCATTTCCATATATATATATATATATATATATATATATATATATATATATATATATATATATATATATATATATATATATATAGGGGAGGGTTATTCTGAGATCAAGTTTAAAGTTGTAAAAGTAAGACCCAATCTAGACCATTGGATCTTTTGATTTGTATTAAATGAGATTGATGTTTGATGAATGGCATTTGTGTAATTAACAAGAACTCTAGGGGCTTTATGTATCACAATTCACCAGAATAAATACATTTTTATTTTTTACTTTTTATATTAATCTCTTTTACACGTTAGTACTCCATAATTAATTGTTAACTTTTCTAGTTTTAATTTAAACATATACTTTTATAATCAATATAATACACAAAGTTAATTTATTTTATACAAAGTCAAGGTTCTGGTCATTGAAATTTTAACAAAAGTCGATCAATGACATTTCGTTATCCGGAAGTGACGATACACAAATATAAAGGGAAACTCACATACACGTATCCCAACACGAATAACACAACTACAAAACTCCAAACTGGTATACACAATTACTAATTTGTTGCCACACCAATATTAAATTATACGTAGTAATATAATGTAATACTTATAGTATCACTTATAGTATCAGTTGATATCTGACACATCAAATGTCAAAATGATACATTAAAATACAATATATATTTTATACATTAAATAACAACCAAAATAACAACCTATCAAAACTGAACAAATGAGATACATATACAGAAATGTGTATAAAGAACCAATCTAAAAAATCTGCTACACTAATACAAGAAATCCTATTTAATTATATACATGTTGATACAGCAGCGTCACTAATCCACCATGTATCCGGTGTACCGGCAATGCATCCGGTGTACCGGCGACACATACCACAATGTATCCGATGTACCCGCGACAGTTGAAAAAAAGGCTTATATCCCCGTCACCGAAAAATAATGTCATCAACAGATCTGAAAAATAACCATTCAGCCATCGAAACCACAAACACCACGATTTGAAAAAAAAAAATCTTATATCCTCGTCACCGGAAAATAAACGTCACCAACAGGTCTTGGTTGGCCAGGTATGGTTGGAAACGGAAAAATAAATCTTGGTTGTTATCACCTGATATACCAAATACACCAACCAATCTTGGTTTTTTTTTTCATGGTACATTCAATACATGATACAAAAGATACATAGCGTATCACTGAAACAATAAATCTGGTTAGGGTTCTTAAACCATGGTGGCGGCAGTTTGCAGTCGACTAGGAAAGATGACGAAGGTTGTATATCCGAGGTGTACAACTACAAATGTGTCACTGATACAATAAAACAAAAAACATCACATATATACCAAAAACAACAACAACAACAACAACAACATACCCAATCCCGCGAAGGCGAGGTAAGGGGGAGGTAGAAATGTAGACAGGTCATACCCCTACCCCAGGTAAAACCTATATACCAAAAAAACAACACATATTCACTAAATTCCGGCGCCATCAAAACCACATACCACAAACATCATGATCTGAAAATACAAACCACAAAATCCCACACCACAAACTCGTACCCATCATTTTTTCTTTGGCCATCGAAACCATGGCACTAGCCCCCCATGTATCCGGTGTACCGGCGATGTATCAAAACCATGATACACATCTAAGAAAAACCTAGTTATATTTCAACAACATAACCCTTCATAATCAGATCTGTAAAAAATAGTATCCCAGCTATTATGATATCGAACTGCTGCCAAACAGATCTCTGTGGAATAACCCAAATTGAACTTTAATGATTTAAAGGACGACAAGTGACAGATGGTGTTTGGATCTTGGTTTGCTTGGATATGTGTAATGAATGGTAAATGAGAGATGGTGAGACAACAGATGTGAGAAAAAAAGGAGATAGGGTGTTTATGGGTTCCCGACAATGATGTTAGTTACCCATATTCCGGCGGCTGTTGGATTTTGTTTACCCAGATTTCTGTGACTATAGGGTGTCGCCAAGAGTGAACTAGCCAGATTCCGGTGGAGTGGTGTTTGGCATTAGATTTGACCGGATCTTTTATGTGAAGTTTAAGTTTATGATGGTTTCGGTAGGGATGGAGGTTTGTAGATCGAGAATGTAGGAGATAATATGAAGATTTATTTTAGAGATATAGCGGTGGCTGTTGTTGTTAAAATGGTCGCCGGAAAATGACCAAAGATAAGTGGTCGCCGGAAAATAAGAAGAGTGGTTTGTTTTTTGGAGAGAGACATAATTGGATCTAAAAGTGAGGGGCGGTTTGTTTTTAGGAGAGACAACTAAGCTAGATTTTATGAATAATATGATGGGTCAAATACCTAAAACACCCTTTTCATTATATTAAGATTTTTTTTTTCTTTTTTAATTAAATGCCACTTGTCACTTTTTTATTGGGATCTTATTTTAACAATTTTAAAAATGATCTTATTAGATATATATATATATATATATATATATATATATATACATATACATATATATATATATATATATATATATATATACACACACACACACATATATTATGTAACATATATACGTATATGTATATAATATATGTGTATATATATGTATGTATGTATATATATATATATATATATATATATATATATATATATATATATATTAAATTTCAAATAATTAGTAACTTAGATGAACCAACATAAAGTTCAGTAACTTAATACGACGTTCGACCCATTTGACAGCTTTCTCTTTCTCTTTTTCTTTTGAAAGGAAAACTCACACACCCAATGTTTACAGCTTTATGCTACACTTTGTCCCGTCTCAATCATTGGTTGAAGAGCACCTTGAATATATCGCTACGCTAAATGTCTGTTGGTTTTGAGCTATAGTTTTTTATTTCATCGTTTGAGGGTTAGAGATAAAACGCAACTTGACCTATTCATAAGTAATGGGTAGAAAGGACCTACTAAATGTGATATTAAACGTTTCAATATAAAAGTTAAGCTTGATTATGTTGCAGGTGGTTCTTCGGTTTCTCTAACCGCCATGGCTTCTGAGAAGTTCATAGCTGGGTAATTTTTTCTTTTACATATGAACCTAAATTTTAGGTGATCCCATTTTTGGCATTTTAAATTACACATTTTTTTTATGCAGATATGGTGGAGGTATGAGTTCAGCGAAAGCTTCTTTGGAGAGTGACACAAAAGTAAATATTCTATATGACTATATCCCAAATTCCTAATTTTGTTAGGTATTAATCATTATGATTAACACAAGCAGGTGTTAGCATTCGAAGTTGGTAGAAAACATGGAATCAGAGTGAACACTATATCTGCAGGTACTGCAATAACTTTTAACGTTCTTTAAAGATGGTTTATCAGTTCTAATCTATTCTCCTTGGGTCACAAAACGATTGCACAACTTACTATTTTAAGGCATGGCAATATAATTGTTCACTTCAAAATAAGAAATGGTTTAATTTATTCACTAAATTTCCAATATCACCTCCACCTAAATATAAGTTGTAAGAAATGCATTTTTAATAATTTTTGGTTTTGATTAGTGCACAATTTTATTGGGGTTCGTGGGAGTATTTTCATCACAAAAACTACCAGTAATTTTTTGTAACGCTAAGGCCGAAAGGCAGTCAGTGGAGAACACTAAAGACGTGCAGCCAAGGCAATTAAAGTATCATAAGAATGGACCAGGAGCTAGGTGCCGTTAACGGCATACATATAATAAGATGTAATATTATAAAAGTATTCAATTAAAGTATCATAAGAATGGACCAGGAGTACTAAGAAGTCGTGCAGCCAAGGCAACTGGTGTCATCGATATGTTCATTAATTATTCATTAGAGAATGCACCACTACAAAAAGAACTCTTAGCAGGTCAGTGCTCCCTCTGGAACTTTATTGTGCTTCCTTATAATTCTGAAACGTTGTAAGTTGCAAGCTTTGATACGGCTCCAGTTGACCGATATATATATATATATATATATATATATATATATATATATATATATATATATATATATATATATATATATATATATATATATAAAAGATCAACTAGTGGCCTAAATGCCTAATGGTGTGAAAAGAATGCGTTTTATAAAACTTTTGATCTATTTGTACCCCATTAGATTTATACATACACTACTAAATTCTTTGCTGTGGTCATAATTTAATAAAGAAACACTAATGAATTACCATTATTTCATTGTAATTTAGTGCATTTAGTAAACAATCTTCATTTTCGGGAACCATGCATCTTAGCATATAAAGATATCATGAGGGTTGGCCTTTCACATATGGTTTGCATCTTGTATAAATCATCAATGTGGAATGATAATGATCAAGGGGTTTTAAATAATGTTCAATATTAAGATGGGGAGATGATATGATTTACACACTTACTTAGAGCATTGGGTGTGGCAACAAGCCACAAGCTCCTCATTCGGGCCCCACCATGCCACATCACCAAAACACCCCAACTTCAACAAACCACAACAAACCCCCCTCACCAAACAACAAACCTTCACTTCCCCATTCGGGCCCCACCTCTTACACACTTATTTTTTTATTCATTTCATTAAATAAATTAAATTAATTTCACAAATACTTAAAAATAACAAAACATACTAATATATACATTTCTTTATAAAAGTTAAATTGTTTAAACTTTCTAGCAAATTAAACTGTTATATAAAGATAGGGGCTAAAACGATAATTTATAAATACAAATGATTATATTAGAAACTTAATATTAGAATAAAAAAACAAACTAAAATATAGAGGGCCCACACACAATTCTTTTTGGTCGTCTTCTCCGGTAAAACATATCCCACATTTCCTCCATTAAAGTGCATGCCAAGTTTTTTTCTTTTCTTTTCCTTCTATTAACAAAAAAACATCTTCTATTTACATATAAATCAACATAACATATACATATACATTTTACAATTCACTATTCAAAGTCAAAAAAAAAAAAAAAGAAAAAAGAAAAAAAGAAACGAATTTTCAAAAAAAACAAAACAAACCAAACGTATACCTGCACCTTTGTCAGGGATTTGCTTCGTCGTGGCCATGGCGAATTAGCCAACGGCGACCAACGGCGAGCCATGCACGGTGTGGCGGCGAGCAACGGCTCGCCGTTGGATCCGCCAGCTCGGACGGCGAGCCCTGGTTCGTCGACCATACCCAGTGCTCTTATTTTTGCACACATTATGTACAAACATTTAAAGCATGACATGTGGTGCAACTGTCAGTTGAAGTAGTTTGTGTCCCAATCAAAACTAAAATAATGCAAATCAATTCCCATTTGCACACATAAAAGTGCATCAAAATCTTGAAAATCAATATCTTTTAACAGAGGAGGTGGAAAATGCTGCTGCTTTTCTGCTATCGCCACTTGCTTCAGCCATCACGGGGACAGTTTTGTTCGTTGACAATGGTATGAGTGCAATGGGAACTGCAGTTGACAGCCCTACTCTAAAGGATATGGATGTCCTAAACCAAAGCAAAAGTTAGGTACGAGCAAGCATGCAGTTTTCATTTTCCAAATAAATTGTATTTGCTTTGAGTGAATAAACAGCTTAGCTGGACTTTATGTATTTACATTACAACGATAAATGTTGGTGGTTAGTTGTATGCTACAATAGCAATGAGCCATTGATTATTGATAAATTTTAGAACTATCACAAAAGTTGTCAATGTGACAGAATTGTTATTTCTATTGTAAATGTAAAAAATAAGAGTAAAGAGATTGAGGTAAATGAGAGAATTATTATTGAGCGGTTAACTTAAGAGATTACAAGTAGGTAGTATATATAGTGCATATGATACATGTGAAACCCTATTAACCCATTAGAGATAAATGTGAATATACAAAAGCCCGTTAATAATTACAACACTCATTTTAAGATATTCATCGTTTACTATACGATATACACTGCCTCATAAAAACCTTATCAAGAAAACCGAACGGGATAAATAACTTGATGAAGGGAAAAAGAGTGCAGTGTGCATAATGCTCTTCCTCAATTTATTGTATATCTTTCAAGTGCCGATGTCAATCTTTCGAATCAGATGCGCAGACACTTTTGTTGGCAAAGATTTTATAATAAAGTCTACGATACTTTGATCTTATAAATTGTGACAACCGGCAATTTAGGGAGCCATTTTGAAAACCCGCATTACGTTAAAGTTCGTTTATAAATTTTTATTTGGAATTTTATTTGTAACGAACTTATAAGACCTATTTTATGGTTAATTATATTTAATATCGTTATAGGATTTGAGATTTATTTAATGATTGTTATGGAAATATACTTGGAGATTTATTTTTGAATTCTCACTTGGTACTACGTTGACTCCGGCACTAGGATTACCTAACAGGAATTTTATGACTTGATTTTACGAGTCCGACTATATTTAATTATTTACGGAATGTTTCGCGAGATATTAAACGTTTTGAAATGAGTTCGGGTTTCGGACCATGTGTTTTACACTTACCCATTATTTACCCACTCATATTATTGGTAATATTATTATTATTACTATTATTATTATTATTTTTAAAAGAAAATAAATAATTTTTTTTTTGATAAAGTAAACTACAAAAATCGTCTATGTGGTAATACCACACACACACACAACAACACCCTCATCCTCACCAATTCTCTCTCTCTTCCCCCCCCCCCCCCCCCCCCCTAAAAACCCTAGCCGCCGACCACCCTTTCCGGCCACCACCACCACTACGCCGGCCACACAACAAAACAAACACCACCATCTTATTCCTTATTCTTTCCTCTTTCTTTTGGTATATTATACGCACCATATAACCCACTTTAACACCTCGTAATCTTATAAAATCCGAACCAACTTTGTTGTTTTTAGTAGATCTATTCGATTGGAGGTTCAAGAAGGTAAGAATAATCGATTTTTGGCTTTGGGGTGTCTTGAATTGGTTTTAATCCGTGGCTACATGGATGATTTTTCATGGGAACCGAATATATTTGGTTGGGAAATGATGTTTTGATGCTAAAAAGATGGTTTGGTATCCGGGTTTGGTGTTTTTTTTGATGGTTCGAATGAACCGTGAGTCATAGACTCACGGCTTGGTGTTGGATCCGAGCTTATGGCTCGATATTGTTGCTTCTCGTGGTCTTGTACTCATGGTTTTCATGTTACTTGCGTTGGACCTTGGTTTGACTCGATGGAGTCACGGCCTTGTGGCCGTATATGGTTGTCGAATGCCTCGACCCAAGTGGTCGAATAGGCAGTTTTGGGTGTGCTCGTTGGAGCTTATTTTGTGACCCTTTGTTGTTGGTTCGAGTCCTTGTGACTCGTGGTATTGAGCCGAGACTCAAGTGAGTCGAGGGCTCGGGTTTGGCTTGGTAAACCAACCCAAATATGGACCATGTTTGTATTTATATTTCCTTGTTATAATTTTTGTTAACTTGATATTGTTTGGCATTGTTGACTTTCGGCCGAATGCTTGTAGTGTCGGGATCATTTTGGTCTCGACAAGGGATTTATGGTATATTGAGAAGTTGTTGTCGAGTGGTTATGTGGGGACCGATTGTGAGACGGTCACTTAGATTGACGGAGATAGGTTAGTCGGGTGCCGTAGTCGGACCCTATTGTTGTAGCACGTGTTTTGAGATTGATTTGGACGGAGTTGGATTGATTATTTATGACTTACTCATATTATTTTGGACTTGGACAATGAGCCGAGAGTCATGACTCGGACATGTGACCATTTCGTATGACTCGATAATTATTTACAATTTAAAACGCAAATAATAAAACCCGTAATAATATTATTGGTAATATAAACGTTTATATAAATATATAGACGTGAATAACGTATATATAATTGTATAAATACGTATATTAATAATAACAAAAATCACGAGTAGTATTATAAATAATGCGACTAAATATATATTATGCTACGAGAGTAGCGTAATATTATTGGAAGTATTATTATGAATAAATATTATAAATAACGAGAAATTCTCGACGTTAACTAAATATTAAATGAAATATTATTTTATATATACAATGAGGAAAACTATCGAGTTATGCGGAGTCGTGGTCACTTGAGTCCAAGTGAGTTATTGTTTGTGACTTTCGTGTTGTCACGGATATATATGACGGTTAATATAAACATTTTCTATAACTAAATAACTTATTTAATCGACAGGTTAAATCGAGTTATTTGGCTATACGAAATGAGTATATTAATGGGCATCGTATCCTACGACGCCCATAGGTTGTGGTATATGTAGAGGATAATAAATCACTAAATATATATATCGGGAAATCTGGCCAATTTGACGACGTATATAAGGAGTTTATTAGACTACGATATATACCATATAGTATTTGTGTGCTATGTGCTTTAGGATTGGGTGTAATCTTGGAACGGTATGTTACGTAAATAAATATGGGGATTATCAAATCAACGGATTTGATAAACTTCGACGATTTATTTAAATAATATATTGGGCTAATATTAGATCTATAGTTTATTTTATTATTCTTTTGTGAGGCCTTTTTGGTTTGTTTGTGTCGACCCACCACCCGTATGGATACCAAACGTAAATACTCCAAACTAATACGAAATGGATTTTTGGAAAATAAAACGGAATACGTCCGGGTTTGGGAATATTTGAATTCGAGGAAATGATTTCTGAGCAAATTGATATTGTTAGGTAGTGCCGAGTCCGTAGTTGCCGTCTTGTGAGTTATTATACATCTTACTTCTACCGATTTCTTCTTGCTGATTTCTGGACTTGAGGTGAGTCATAGCCCCATTTTTACTCTTGAACTATGTTTTCAATACTTGGGGTGAGAAACGTGCAAATTATTTATGTGGACTATTATCGCTTCTATATTCTTTCTAAAACTTGCTATGCATATGGACTAGGATGTATTGTCAGCTTTAATCACATATATTTTGTGTGTACTATTCAAGGTTGGCTTATTTGGAATTGTCAGCTTTAGTCACACGGTTTCGTGTGTACTATTCAAGGTTGGCTTATTTAGATACTATAGTGTGCACCTATAGGTTATTAATACTTCGGAGGTTATCCGAGTATTTATGATATTGCGGGGGTTACCCGAATATCTATGTTAGAGCGGAGGGTATCTGTGTGTTATGTTGGAGCGGAGGGTATCCGCAGGCTTTTAGTAAATCCTTAGTCTAGCTAGCAAGCATTTTGCGTATATGTCCACTATATTGATGATGAATTTAAACCTATGATCTCACCAGCGAAAGCTGACTTTTAGCACGTTTTCTCAGGAAATTAAGTGATGATTTGGATGCATGGATTGGAAGGCTCGGCTAAGGCACCCGGTTTATGGATCTATTTTTCTAAACTCTGATATTAAATTGTGGACCTACTTTTATTTATTTTGGGCCTGACTCTGAATGATGTTGGGATAAATGTAAACTTTAAAACCCCATTTTGGTTGTGTTTTTATTATGTTTACTTTATCTCGTTCTATTATGTTTACTTTATCTCGTTCTATTATGTCTTGTGTTGGATATCAATCCTCGTAGCACCCCGAAAGCTTGTTGAGTCTTCCGCTGTACCAAATTTTGGAGGTGTTACATAAATAAGCAAAGATGACAAAATATATGTTTAGCTTCCAACCTAATATCAATGCATTGGTGGAAAGTATATATATAACTAAAATAACTATTCAAAGAGAAAAATACACTCTCATGACACATATTAATTGCAAAATTTGTTAGAGTTTGAGGATAAATACTAATAGGTATATGTCTAGTATCGAACCCGAGACCACAGGATTGCACACGTTACGAATGAAGGAATTAATGAACAATAATTAATATATAAATGTTATGTATATTTAATTATTTAAACACAAGTAAATGTTTAAAACGATGTTAGTAATTAGCAAGTATTGACTAATAATCGTTAAACATCAAAGATAAAGGACTAGAGTGAAAATTGGGAGTCGAGAAGGATCCGGAAGGACCTTGGGTCCTTGTGGCCGGTTGTGGAAGGGTGGGGAAACCCAATCCAACTCAAATTGTGCTCCAAGTTTCACTTAGTATATAAACAAGGCTTAGGTTATTTGTTTCA
>JARVZY010002102.1:0-57000 GCA_030686995.1 Artemisia argyi
CTTCCTTGCACATTCTGCACCACCACTCTTCCATCTTCAATAAATGCCTGATTACGTGGGTTAGACGAAGTCCTGAGTTGGTTGTTAGTTGGTGGAAGTACAGCTCTGAACTGTTGGACTAATAAAGAGACTTGGTTGGAGAGGTTATCAATCATCATGTCGGTATGAGAATATCCAGAGTCAAGATGGGTGTTTAAGGTAGGTGGTGAGGGAGTTGATGATTGTCCATTAGTTGAGGTAGACCTGGATGAAGGTAGTTGAGATTGATCATTTGAAGACTGAGTAAGTTGTTGAACATTAGACACAAAGGCAAGAGACTCATTTGTTGTTGTAGGACTGAGCTTTTCTCGCATTACCCGATCATAAGCTGCATGTTTCTCATGTTGTTGGAGATATGCATAAAGTTGTTCATGATTAGTATGCCTGAGACCTTTGTTGAGTTTGACAGCTGTAACAAACCTATCCCATTCAGGTGCAATGTTATTCACGAATTTTGAATTGAGCTGAATGTTGGGCATTGTCATCTTGATGGCTCTCATGTCATTAACTAGCTTGTGAAATCTGACGTAGTAGTCAGTGATGCTTTCACCTGGATTCATTTTGAAGTGCTCGAATTCATCATACAGTTGAGACTCCCTATCTTCTTTGGTTAACTCATACCCTGCAAGAAGCATCTTCACATTATCCCAAACTGCTTTGGCTTCTGTGTTAAAGTTGATGAGTTTGTAGACATCTTTAGGAAGCCCTTAAATGACAATATTCGAAGCTCTGATGTCAGCATCATACAGTTTCTTTTCTTTATCAGAAAGATCATTGTAGGTACGAGGTCTTTCTGGACCAACTGCCGCAGGATGATCATTAGTAGCTGCGATAGTTTCTCTGGTTGTCCCCATGAGGAAAGGTCCATCATCAATGGATTTCAGGATGTTCACACCATTTTCATTACCCAAGCAGTATAGACGAATCCTTTGTGCCCATGACTCATAGTCGGTCTTGTCCAGCATAGGAGGACGAGTATCCGATCCTGCTGCCTGAATGTCATCCGATGTAGTGCTTGCCATGCTGTGAAGATTGAGTAGTTGCACGTATCAAGCTGTTAAACACACGTGAAAATTGTGTTTTGTAGCAACAAGTCGAATTACAATCACTTTTCAGAAAACAAGTCAAATCGTAAGATTAAACTCACAACGTCAAGTTACTATTGAAATAACAAGTCAAGTTGTAGGAATAGTCTCACAACGTCAAGTTACTGAAGGAGTAGATGTAACAACTTAGGCCGCTACAGCTCACAAATTTCACAAATGTTAACACGCTAAGATAATCACAACTCGCTAAGGCTTTAACTCGCTACAAGTACCAAGTCGCTGAAATAACTCAACTCGCCACAAACCTGTACTAACTCGCTAGACAAGAATCAACTCGCTGATTGTCAACTCGCTAGTACCAGCACAATTAACCCAACTCGCTATACACAACACGCTGCTGGTAGCAACTCGCCAATGGTCAACTCGCTGGTAAACAACACGCTAATAGTCAACTTGCTACGAATCAACTCGCTGAATATCAACTCGCTAGTACCAAAACCTGACAACTCGCTAATACCAACACGCTATCTGACAATACGCTAACTGTTCAACTCGCCAATGCCAACTCGCTAATACCTAAACCTGACAACTCGCTAGGAATGAGACAAAAATGTCCCTATCGTAGCGATTTGTCCGTATGTCCCAAACTAGCAAACCGCCAAACCTCTAACCTCAACTCGCTACAAAAAGATACCAACCCTCTACCAGGAAGTGCCAACTCGCTACTAAGAAATAGCACACGAATTGCCACCAACGTCCACACAAGTGATGAAATGACTAAACCAAGGTTACTACAAGGTGTCTACACAACTAATAAGCAAGAAAGTACAAGAAGAATGCCGAGATAAACACCTAACGAGATCAAACTCGTGAAGAAACAACTAAACCCATTCGAACCAAGCTAAACTCACAAACCACACTATAAATTCGAGCATACCATGAATCCTAGGATAGAACCATGGCTCTTGATACCAAATGTAGTATACTCTAATATGAGAACATGGATGGTTTAGAGATTAGATTGATTCTAGGTTATGTTTTAGTGAGAAGTTAGAGAGAGAAAGTGAAGGAACCTTGAGAGAAACTTGTGAAATATTAGATTGTGAATGAAGGTCCAACCCTTTCCCTTGAAACGGGCTGTAGAGCGGGCTGACAGTGGGTAAGAGACCCGACCCGACTCCACAAATACTAACTAATACTACTCTACATACTAACTAATATGATAATTACTACGAGCTACAATATGCTAAACAATACTCGGGGTGACCGAGTCTTCATATGAATAATCGTATTCCTAACAGAATTAATATCGAATTATATTGTTTTTAAACTAGAAAATTTAGTGTTGGGTCGTCTTTGGTTTGGTTAATGGGCTAAGGAGCCCGTTAACATAATTTAAGTCTTAGAGTGATATTGGGCCTTAAGCCTAATAGCGTGTGTTGTTTATGCTTTCGGTTGTCGCTAATGATTTCATGTAACGTTTACTAACTTAACTTTTATTTTGTTTCATCGTATCGATGGTGATGATGTTGGATGCCATTGGAGTACATGGTGTTTTTGACACCGATTGCATTATATTGTAAAATATTGGTAATAGATTAGTTATTTAGATATATACTTGTAACCGTTATTGGATTTACGGTATTAGTCTGGAAATTATTGTATAATTTGATACAAGGGAAAAAAGAATAAGATGGACTCATTAGAGCTCAATATATTTGGACCCGAACGGACAAAAATTATCCAATAAGCCGAAACTAATATACACACGAATGATAACGATATAAAACTTGACTAAGACTTATAAAACTTATAAAATTGGTAATCAAAGTTAGATATCTCGATTTTATTCAAAACTTACACAAGTTATACTTTGGGATATGGGGTAAACATACTCTTCCATCGACTTGTCTCTTCTTTCTTATATTCTTTTGATGTCGTTGTTCGTTCATTCTTGAGTCTATTCGTTTTGGCGTGAGTTAACATTTGATTGTACATTTTACGACTTGTATGCGGGATTGTTTTACTCTTTTCTTCATTCTCCTCTTTTTGTTTAATCGTTATTCGCCAACTTTTATCGTCTTAACTCTTTTTTCAAACTTCCACACGAGATGTAAATGTTTGCTTCTTTTATCGCCATTGAAGACTAAATCTTTTTATATTAACACGATTATTAAACGGACGCCATATTATAAATTATTTGAGGATTGTTTTCTGAAACATGTTATTTATAAGGTTGTGCCGATCCAGTACTATTGTGCTCTACCACTTTGATATCGTTGTGCCTTACTACTTGATGCCATTCATGAGATTTGTGATATCTTGCATTGCTGCATACTCAGGTGGGTTCATAGCCCCACTTTTATTTATCTTAAATGCTTTGCAAACTACTTAGGGTGAGATACATGCTTTAAGTGTTTTCTGAGCACAATTGTTATAGGCCTATAGGATTGACCATCCCACCTGGTTGACCAAGGGCTTGGCAACGCGGGTGTACTATTTTCGATTTTTCTAGGTATTGGGCAGTACTCGGCCTTGGGGAATTTGTTATATTATGAAATTCCGCGGTTATTGTCGACTTTTGGCAGGGTTACTGGTGTTGGTTTCGTTAACTTTTTGCATATCATGAGCTTAGCATCACTACAATATTATATGCACTGGATGCCTCTATATATTGTATGTTACCTTGATTACCCGATATTTGCATTTGTTGCTTATATCACCTGATTAAAATCTTGTGCTCAACTACTTTATTTTAAACCTATGGATTCACTCAACCTTTGTGTTGACTTTTAGCATGTTTATCACAGGTGTTAGATCTTTCCGCTGCCTATATTACTTTGGAGGAGCTTGGTGAAGGGCATGGCTTGGTCATAGAAGACTCCAAAAACCGTTTGGGACTGATGTAAATCTATTTTTGAACTATAGCTTCCGCACTATTTTTAACTGATGTAAATCGAATATTTTCAATTATGAAATTTCTCCTAAAATGGTTTATGTAAAACCGTTCTTTGTACCCTTTTGTTATGATAACAATCGAGTAGCACCCTTGGACTTGTATGCTTCCGCTGATCCGGTTTTCGGGGTGTTACTGAATGGTATCAGAGCCAAGGTTATAGAGAACTAGTAATTTTCAAAAACCCAGACTATAACCGTTTTTCCTATGACCAAAACGTGCCTTCCTTCTAAGCCGATGCCTCGTATGTGATTATAATTGATGATGTAATTGATGTCATGCCTGATAGCATATTTGATGAGATATTTAACGAGATACGTGCTATGCTACTTAATGACTTGAACTATGAGAACTTGACAACCCCAGGATATATACCTTTCGGTTTTGATACAGGAAACGAGATTTAGTCAGGTTCTACTTTGATCTCCTCGGATGATTAAAGTTTCACCGTTGATGGGAATATGAACGACTTTCTCGTCACAGAGAATTTTGGCATGATACTTGGACTCCAATCCATACCAATGACAACTTCGAAACTACCGAGTTTAATCGGAGTTTGTACTAACTAGGTTAGGATACAACCCTGGATAACGGTGTTTGTACTAACTAAATTTCTGTCGGCCATTTCAATATCATAATAGGTATCTAAGGTAATGGGTGATGTATTAAGTTTAGAAGCAAGAGATGTAGATACGAAGCTTTTATCAGCTCCGAAATCAAATAATACCCTAGCTAGATGTTGATTTAGAAGGAACATACCCGTAACTACATTCAGGTCTTGGTGAGCATTCCTATCTCTCAATATATAGGCTCTTCCCTTGGCACCATTGTTGTTCTTTCGACACCAATTTGTATAATACCCTTTCTCTCCACATGCATGACAAGTAACTGTCACTGGTAGCTGATTGCTTCCAGTGGCTGGTCTCTTGTATCTGTAGTCTTTGGTCTGATGGCCTACCTTGTTACAAGTATTACATTTAACAGTGCAAGGTCCTGTGTGATATAGAGCATATCTTCTACACAGTGGGAGCTTTCCAGCATACATACTCTCCTCAGTTGGAGTGGCAGCATAAACTCTAATAGCTTCTTGTCTTTAGTTCTGTTGTTGGTATGGATTTGTGGTACGGTTATTGGTGTTGGTGTTACGGTAATTATTGTATTTGTTGAAAGTTCTTCTCTCGTCAAACTTTCGTTTGTTATCACTGGGTCCTTGCACAAAGTTGTGCTTTGTAACTTGATCCATTAACCTTTGAGTGACGGCAATGGCTTCCTCTAAAGTTTGAGGGTTAGAGGCGGTAACATTCCCTTCGATACTTTGAGGCAATCCCCCGATAAAAACTTCCATTGTTTTCTCAGTATTTAGCACGATGGTAGGACATAAAGTTGCCAATTCCTGAAATCTCCTAATGTAAGTGTTGATATCATTCCCCTTCACAGTCAAGTTATAGAATTCATCTTCCATCTTCCTAACTTTAGTTTAGGGACAATACTTCTTAATCAGAAGCTTTTTGAATTCAGTGCAGGTGATTTTATAAGCTTCCTCAATTCCGATAGTTTGGGCAAATGAATTCCACCAGGATAGAGCTTCTTCAGTAAGAGTACAAGTAGCAAACTTGACTTTGCAGTCTTCAGTACAGTTGCTATGAGAGAATACTGATTCACTTTGTTCAAACCAGCGGATTAGTCCAACGACTTTTTCTTTACCTTTGAAATTGAAAGGTTGGTAGCTCATGAACTCTTTGCAGCTACTCTTTCTTGCTACAGGAACTTCTCTTAGTTCAGGGTTTCTATTTGCATTAGCCATGTTAGCATCTCAAGTTTCTAGTGCTGCATCAACACTATCAGCAACTAGTTTCCAGATGGCAGCCTGAGTCATGGCTGGAGCAGCGTATGTTGATGATCTCATAGGAGCTATTCTATCAACATTTTCAAGATAACACGGGATAAGAATAATATCACAAGTCAAACATAATGTTAATTATGAAAATTCTCACATAGATATTTTATTCTATACGAGTTTTAACAGAATAGCACATTGCAGGATACAATGGAAAACTTTGAAATCTAAAACTTCTAGAGATGGATATTCTAATAAGCATTAGATTCATTAGGTTTCTCGAGATCTAGTTCACCTCTTAATGGTCTTGGTATAATCAACAATGAATTATCTAACTCTGCAAAAATAGATTCATCGAAGGGATAGTCTAGTGGTGGTGTAGTTGGTCTAACCGGTGATGAAGATCCTATGGATGATGATGGACTAATCGATGATGAAGATCCTACGGATGATGATTGACTAACTGGTGATGAAGATCCTACGGATGAGGATAGAGATTCAACAGGAGTCTCAGTGGCTCTAGGTAAAGTCACTTGATTAATATCTTAATTCTAAATTGCAACCATGAGACCTAGGTATAAAGGCTCGGGATAAATTGGTGGTGAAAAATCAGTAGTAATTCCTGGGTTCACAAAGATATAGTATTTGAGAAATTGTAATAACGGACAAGGATAAACAACCCTGAAACAAGGTATGAGGAAATTATAACTTCGTTATATCATAAACAACTTTCCCATTTATCTTACAAGGTGAAAATTTTGAAAAGTTCCATTATTTAAGTTACACATCCCATAACTAGATTTGGTACAAAAGCTGTAAATACTAAGGTTTATAGGCTAGTAAGTCTGGAGGTCTGCTCGTCTGGTGTTGTTCATTTGTTATTCTTGAGTTCATGGAATACATCTAGAAGACTCCTGGTATCTGATCGATGACAAACTTGGATGTCCTCAATGATCATTTCAAGAGTAGAAATCCTAACAAGAGCAAGAACAACTTCATCAGCATGTCCTTCTCACTTCTTCTGTAAGTCATAAATTTGGGCACGAGCTTCTTCTAGTTCAGTCTCTAACCTATCAAAATCTCTTTGGATGATACCTCAACCCTTTCCAAGACCATAAATCTTATCTTCCACTTCCTCGATACGCTCTAGAGGTAGCTTATCTAGGTGATTCAAAATTATTTCCATTTGTTCCTCATGCTGTTCTAAACGCGTCTTGTGAGAACTATTTCCGGTCTAGAATGCATAAGGTGGGGAATGTGATAGAAAACGAGCTCTTTTACGAGGTGGTTACTTCTGGAACATAGAAATCTCGGGGATCAAAGAGTGGGATGGGGTAATTGGAGATGAAGATGGAACAATAAGAATTTCACCATTATATGCTTGCATATAAGGGTCATCTGGGAAAGGTCCAATAGCTAGCAAACGTAAAAGATACTGAGTTAATTCTTTCGAAGAATCAGAATCAGAATTAGAATTAGGAGAATAGTTTGGCGAATCTGGAACAGAATCGGGACTATTTGATGACGAAAAGGAATTGATATCATACAAGTTGATAGGGTGATTCGAAGACATGGTTCTGTAATAACCCAGTAGAAAATAACATAAGTACATACGTACTTATTATATCAATTACTTATAATATTATTCTTTATGCAATTCAGGGAACGCAGTGGCATGGAGGACTTTCTCGAAAATAGAAAAGTAGTTATAGTTTAGGTATAAACCTTATTCTCTATAATCGTGGCTCTGGTACCAAATATTTAACACCCCCATTTTCACATATAGTAGCAGAAGCTAAATCTGGGGTATTACTTCTTGATACATAGTCACAATAATATAAAACGACTCAAAAAGAGAATTTTTTAAAAGATAACTTATCGTTCATTTATTCATCAGAGTATTTACAATAAAGAGAGAATTTTACAACCGGGGTCCCAAAGATACGTTTCAAAATACAAAGTAGATGAATGATAAAAGGTTTGGACATCCTCATGTTCAATGTCACTCCATGCCATAAGTCTGTAATATATGCTCAGGACCTGGGGGATAAACATGCTAAAAGGTCAACACAAAGGTTGAGTGAAATCCATAGGTTTAAGTTGTCATAGTTTGAATACAAGTCTCAAGTGGGCCACGTTGTTGCACCCATAAATTCAGAAGTTGCAGTACTATATGATCATTACAGTACCGTATTATTGCTCTAAGTCTCATGAACTAAAACGTTAACGTATAGGATATCATAAAAATGATATAAGTAATAGTGCCCTCGTGTAGTAATTCTCAAATAATGTGCATTTAGCTATCAATCCGGCTAGCACAAATGGGCTATTAACCTACAATAGATCTATTCTGTTGGGAATCACAATTGAGTTGATAAGACAAAACAATATGAAAGATGAAGGACTTAAAAGCAAAGGAGGAAGACTTCAAAAGTATGGAAAATTTTGAAGATTACAGGAAATAAAGTTAAAAGATTAGGAAGATTTGTTTTATTTCCTAATACTTATCCTTTGTAACCCTAATGTCTCTATTATATAAAGAGACACAGGGCGTAGGTTTTTATGCGTGTCAAGATGTAACATCAGTAAAAGTGTGTGTGGGAAACCAGGCGTGGGGTATGGGTAGAAATGCCTAGGTTGTCTTTGTGTTTAGCCTCAAGGATCTTATGATTCATTGTTAGTGTAGGTAACATGTTCTACAATTGAGCGTGTAGAATTGGGGCTATTAGTTGTGTTTGTAATTGCGTTATATAAGAGATGATGACGAGAAACCTTATACAATAACATTGATATTCTTATTATTCCACTACTTGTTCATATTGTCTTTGTTATTATTAATCCCTAGAGCTCAAAATGATCCATGGAGTTATTCAAACTCCACAATTGGTATCAGAGCCAGGTTTCTAATACTTTGATTTAGAAGATCCTTACAGAAGAACTTTGTATTCCCAATAAAGAAGATAGACATGGAGACTACTCTGACCAACATTGCTGCTAAGTTGCCAATACTCAAACAGAATGATTTTGAGATGTGGAGGCCCAAGATTGAGCAGTACTTCCAAGTACAGGACCATATTCTCTAGGAGATCATTGAGAGTGGAAACTCTTTCAAACCTTCAACCATTGAAACAACTGTTGACAGTAAGCAAGTTGTTACTATAAACACTTCTCCAGTTACTATAGAAGAGAGGTTGCAAAGGAAGAATGATCCTAAAGCAAGGAGCTTATTGCTGATGGCCATCCCCAATGATCAAGTGCTGACTTTCAGCTAGTACAAGGATGCTAAAACCTTGTTTGAAGCAATTGTTACAAGGTTTGGTGGTAATGATGCCTCCAAGAAGACACAAAAGACTTTGCTAAAGCAGAGTTTTGAGAACTTCAGTGCTACTAGCAATGAATCTCTTGATCATATGTTTAACAGGTTGTAGAAATTAGTCAGCCAACTGGTTGTATTGGGTGTTCACATTCCTCAGAAAGATCTTAATTCCAAGTTTCTAAGAAGTTTGCCTGCTGATTGGTACACTCATGTTGTTGTCTGGAAGAACAAATTAGAAATTGATACAATGAGTCTTAATGATCTGTACAACAACTTCAAAATTGTTGAACAGGAAGTTAAGAAGTCTGGAAGCTTAAGTTCTAGTTCTGGAAACATGGCATTTGTGTTGGATCCTAGCAATATTAGTCCAGAGAAGATTAATGTGGCTTCAGGAGTTAGTACTGCTAACCCTAATATTAGTACTGCTAGTTCACAAACTAGTACTGCTCGTATAAGTGATGCTATATTTAATGCTTTCCTGACCAGCCAAGCCAATGGGTCTCTACTATCCCATGCAGATCTTTAACATGTTGATGAATATGATCTGGAAGAAATGGACATTAAATGGCAAGTTACACTGCTAAGCATGAGGGCAAAGATGTTCTCGTAGAGAACATGAAATAAGGTTACCATAAGTGGTAATGATACAGCTGGTTTTGAAATCAAAGACGGAGTGCTTCCACTATCACAAGTTGGGACACTTTTCTAGAGAGTGTAGAAGGCCAAGCCAGTAGGACAACATAAGCAAAGGGTATAGGAACCAGCAGGACAATAGGAAGGAGGTGACTGTGGAAGAGCCCTCTTCAAAGGCTGTGGTGGCTATAGATGGTCTTGGTTATGATTGAAGCTTCATGGCCGATGAGGAAGAAGCATCAACAGAAAAAGCTATGGTTGCTACAAAGACGGCACTTATGGCATTTTCTGACTCAGAGTACATTCAGTCAAAAGTTGTTCAAAATCATGTTCTGTTTTAAAAGATTATGAAACACTTAAATAGCAATATCATAATCAAATAATAGAGCTAAATCAAATTGGTTATAACCTAGAAAATCATAAAAGAGGTTTAGCTATATTAGAAGAACAAATATGGTTTTATAAGAAAAGTGAGTCTGCTTTTGCTGATGACATTGTTGTACTTAAAAGAGACATTTTTTCACAAAGATGCTGAAATAAGTGTACTTAAAGATGAGTTGTAAAAGCTTAAGAAAGCAAAAGATAATGTACAGCTTAGTATAGACACTCTAGAATACGCATCTAACGGAGTTACTAAAATAATTGAGTGTCAACTTCTTAATAAAGCTAAGTCAGGTTTAGGTTACAACACATGTCCACCTCAATATAGAGGTGTACCTTCACCTCCAGGTATTGAATTTGAACACCCAGGTTTAGATGAGTTTCAAGAGGCCAAGTATGAATATGGGTCTAAGACTAGTGAGAGTCCTAAGGTAGAAAAGACTGAAGAGGTAAATGAGTCTTTTCAAATTACTAGTGATACCTCCCTTGTTGAGGAAACTGTGTTAGAAGTCAAGGAAGTATCTATTGCTCCTAAAGCTATTAAGGTTGAAACTATTACACCTAGAAAGCAAGTAAAACAAGCTAGGCCAACTGTTAAATATATAGAGTTATATAGGTCAGCAAGTAGGTCTCAAGTTCCTAGGGGCAACCAGAGGAACTGGAACAATCTTAAGTCCCAACAACTAGGCAACGAGTTTGTCATGAACAATAAAGCTTGCTATATTTGTGGTAGTTTTGATCAATTGCAGGCTAAATGCAATTACCATCAGGGTAAAAGAACGGTAAATGGGAATACAAGGGTGAATGGATATACTAATGTAAAGGTGAACACAAACTGTTTTTCAAGAAACACTCACCCTAATGTTAACAGTAATATGACTCCCAGAGCAATCTTGCTGAAGTCTGGCATCAAAAAATCTTTCTACTGCTAGACCAATTCAGACTGCTTACCCCAAACAAACAGTTTCAATTGCTAAACCAACTTCAAGATTTTACAAACAAGCACAACAAACTGTTAACATGCCCCTTAATAAGAAAACTATGTTTCATGATAAGATTTGGAGTCAAAATGTTAAAACTACTAGTCCAGTAGTTTGTACTGCTAGGCCAGTAGTTAGTACTGCTAGGTCTATGAACACTTTCAGGGCAAATGGGGGAAATGTTGTTATGGCCTCAGCATGATGGAGATGGAGATCCACCAAATCCAATAGTGCATCAATAACCATGAAGAAATACAATTACATTGATGCACGAGGCAAATCCAAGTCAGTGATGGCTTGGGTCCCCAAAGGAAACTAATTTCCTTTTACTTTGTGTGCAAGAACATCCAAAAGATAAAGAAGATCAAGGATACTCAGATAGTGGATGTTCCAAGCACATGACTAGGAACATGTCTTACCTTTCAGACTTTACACCTTTAGATGGAGGATATGTTACCTTTAGAGGAGGTATTGGAGGCAGAATTACTAGTAAAGGTACAATTAAAACCGATAATCTTGACTTTGAAGATGTGTATTTTGTAAAAGAACTTAAGTATAATCTCTTTAGTGTCTCACAGATGTGTGACAAATAGAACAAAGTTACTAACACTGAATGTCTTGTCCTATCTTTTGACTTTAAGTTACCTGATGAAAGTCAAGTATTACTTAAAGATCCTAGAAAGGGAAATTTATACAGTGTTGATATGAAAAACATCGTTCCTAAAGAGAATCTTAATTGTTTGGTTGTGAAAGTCTCATTGGATGAGTCAATGCTTTGGCATAGGTGACTTGGTCATGTTAATTTTAAAACCATAAATAAGATTGTTAAAGATGGTTTGATAAGAGGCTTGCCTCAAAAATGTTTCAAAAATGACCAAACTTATGTTGCCTGCCTTAAGGGTAAACAACACAAAGCTTCTTGTAAGCCCAAGACCCAAAACTTTATTACTCAACCATTATACATGCTTCATATGGACTTGTTTGGTCCTACATCTGTGAGTAGTATACAACATAAGAAATACTTTCTTGTGGTTACTGATGATTATAGCAGGTTCATATGCGTTTTCTTTCTAGGAACTAAGGATGAGACAACTAGCGTTCTTAAGACTTTTATAACAGAAATAGAAAACCTAGTTGAAAAGAATGTGAAAATCATCAGGTGTGATAATGGGACATAATTTAAAATTAGAGTTATGGATGAATTCTGCAAAGAACAATGTATTAAGAGAGAGTTTAGTTTAGCTAGAACTCCTCAGCATAATGGGGTTATTGAGAGGGGAAATAAGACACTGATAGAGGCTGCTAGGACTATGTTGGCTGATTCAAAGCTTCCCATGACTTTTTTGGCAGAAGTAGTTAATAATGCTTGTTATGTGCAAAACAGGGTTTTAGTGGTACAATCTCACAACAAGACACCTTATGAGCTTTTTAGAGGTAGATCTCCTACCTCAAATTTCATGAGACCATTCAGATGTCATGTCACTATTCTCAATACCTTAGACTATTTGGGTAAGTTTGATGGAAAATAAGATGAGGATTTCTTTGTTGGGTACTCTATGAACAGTAAAGCATTTAGGGTATATAATATAAGAACCAAGAAGGTAGAGGAAAACCTGCATGTAGAGTTTTTAGAGATAAGACTAATGTTGCAGGTGAAGGTCCAAAATGGCTATTTGATCCAGATTCTCAAACCCAATCTATGAACTATGTACTAGTTGTTACAGGTACAGATACTAACGATTTTGCAGGTTCAGAAGAATATGTTGATACAGATGAACCAAGCATGGAGAAAGAGACAGATCAAGATCACATTCTGATGCCAATTTGGAAAGACAGTTTTGAGTTTGATTCTTCTTCAAAGAATGATAATCCACCATCCTCTAGTGATGCTGAAAAGGAGGATAATGCAGGTGTGAATAATGCAAATAAAGTGGATAATCAAGATAAAGAAACTCCTTCAAGTAGTACAAACGGTGTTAGTACTACTGGCCAAAAGATTGTACTTGTGGACCAACTCTCAATACTGTTGATCTAACAGTTAACTATGCTCTACAAGCTGATCTTTTTGATAAGTTTGAAGTTGAATTGAACAACATTCCTATCACATACGAAGTTCCCTCTACTCCCCAAATAACAGTTCACAAGAATCATCCACTTGACAATGTGATTCGAGATGTGCAGTCTGGTGTCAAGACTAGAAGATTGATACAAAATTCAGATCAACAAGGCTTTCTCAGTGCTGTTTATGAAGAGAAAGATCATGAAGATAAAAATACTTGTGTTTGTATGTTTGCTATCATAAGTAGAACCTAAGAACATACTCAAGGACCTACAGGTCTCAAGCTGGGTGGAGGCTATGCAAGAAGAGCTTCTGTAATTCAAGATTCAGAAGGTTTGGGTGCTGGTAGATTTGCCTAGGGGTGTAAGGGTGATTGGTAAAAAGTGGGTTTTTAGAAATAAGAAAGATGAAAGGGGGATAGTGATTAGGAATAAGGCAAGACTTGTAGCTCAGTGTTACACTCAAGAGGAAGGAATAAATTATGAAGTAGTTTTTGCACCAGTAGCTAGGATTAAAGCCATAAGATTATTCTTAGCTTATACTTTATTCATGGGTTTTATGGTATACCAGACGGATGTTAGAAGTGCCTTTCTATATGGTACTATTGAAGAGGAGGTGTAAGTTTCTCAACCTCGAGGTTTTATAGACCCTGATCATCCAGACAAAGTATACAAGGTGGTGAAAGCTCTTTATGGCTTGCATCAAGCTCCTAGAGCCTGGAATAGAACTTTAGCTACTTATTTGTCAAAGAATGGGTTTCATAGAGGAAAGATTGATCAGACCTTATTCATCAAAGAACCAAAAAGGAGATATTTTGCTTATATAGGTCTATGTATATGTGTTAGGTCCAGCAACTGACCTAATTGTCTCGGACAAATATTTGAACATAAAAATAGCACCAGACACTCCCTGATAATTATCAGTGATAATTCTATCACACTGATGATCAGTGAGCTTGTCTTCCCCTGCCTTAAGGGAGAACCTCAATGGCATCTTATTATAGTTGGTAGAAGAAACCA
The DNA here is from genome assembly GCA_030686995.1 of Artemisia argyi. NCBI lineage: Eukaryota > Viridiplantae > Streptophyta > Magnoliopsida > Asterales > Asteraceae > Artemisia > Artemisia argyi. Next base: position 14,267 of record JARVZY010002102.1, read on the forward strand.
ACTGAAGAGGCGCTTTAGTCACTGTTGCAGGGCAGTGATTAAGGTACTTGAGTAGCATCAGAGACACTGAGATCTGGAAAATGTCTCATTATCCCTGATGACCTTATCTCTCATAAATGACCACCTCACCAACTACCAATATAACTATCATGAACTTATGGTGATCAACATAACTTCACCAACACTCAGTGAATCAAAGACATCGAGAACTAGTGAAGTTCAAAACCAAAGTTATGGTGATCAACATAACTTCACCAACACTCAGTGATTCAAAGACATAGAGAACTAGTGAAGTTCAAAACCTAGAGTAATGCAAATCTACCAAGTATTGATCAACTGATTTGCACTTAAATGACTCTAGTTCGAGACCACAGAAACATCAAGGTAGGAATACCTTGATTATATATCAATTCCCTGAATCAAGACCAAGGAAGCAGTTGAGTCAACATAGTTTAAGCAGGAAAACTTTTCGGAAGATAAATATGTGTTCCTGCCCAAGAACAAAAGAAGCTCATGGGAAATCGGTGATGTCAACTCTGGAAAACCAAAAGGACATCAAGGCTAGATGTCTAGGCACGTGCCTATCTATGAACAGTTGGAAAGATCACTATTCCCATGTGAAGCAACAGTAATCTCACCGCTATATAAACCCATTTCAACCAAGGTTTGAAGTGCTCATTCAAAATGAGTAAGAAGTGAGAATATCTTAGCATAGTTAGAGTGTTAGTATTCTCAACATACTGAGAAATAAAGCCTTGTCTACCTTGTTTCTTAGTGTTCCTTAATTTGTCTCCCGTCGGGGATACCGTCTGCAAGTATCCCCATTGAAAATCCAATTTCCAAGTTATTAGAGTGTCAAAGTAGGTTCTTGAGTAACCGTTGTAATTCCGTTTATTAATGAATCATAAACTCGCTATATGTTCCATGTCAAAACACCACGTGATTATGTTTATCTTATCAATTCATGAGTTGCTCTAGTTATTCCGGACCAACATGTGGTATCAGAGCGGGTGGATTATTCTCATGATCTAGATCCGTTCTTAAATGACTACTAATAACTTTTAGCCGTTCTTAAATGACGGCTAATAATGTTCAACCACCACCCTCTTTATAAACCCCATCAAAATCCATTACAAAACATTCTTGAGTGTATCCTGAAACTAAAATATTCACATTAAGTGTTTCTGTGACCGGATATGCTCAAACTACATAGCCACCATTCTTCGATCCATACAATCTCAGCATCACCAGTGCCTAAGAATACTGGTGAAAACTTCATGTGGACTCTGTCTCATGCAAGTTATGAGTGTGGTAACATCCAAAGATGTGATATGGTTAATCTTAGTAACAACCATATTTGATGTGAAAAATGGAGGATCATTAGAGGTCTAAAAAGGGGAAAACGGGGAAGAGGTTTGTTGCTGGGAAAAGCACATAATATACAACAGGTATCTTTCTGATTCCTTTATATCAAGAAACTTCCCAACAACAACATCAAGCAATTAAGGATGAGCATCCATAATGTCTCAACACCTTCTTGCTGCCCAGCTGGAAGCACAAAGGACATGGTTGTGTGTTGGGTGGAAAGCTGACTGATTTGTTACTGGAAAGACTACTTTAGTAGTTCTAACCGACCACCAAATCAGTCAGTGGACCAAAAAGTGTTTTTTTTTTTGGGGGGGGGGGATTTTTAGGTTTTTGTTTTTAAAACAATAATTGCACGTGTTATATTTTTAGTCCATATACCTTAGACATCCATATCTTGTTCCCTGATTAGTGTCATGCATATAACTATCATCATCATTATTTGTGCATCTTTTCTACTAACTTTGCCTTGTTGCACTCTTTCATTTCTTAATTTCTTGGTGCCCCAAACAAGGGGGAGTGTACACCAAAGGGGAGCATACACCAACGGGAAGCATTGGCTATGTGTATTTCATCCCTATCTGTATATTTTCGTTGCACAAAACTACTCTTGATGCAGGATAAAAGTTTGCTATTTATTTGATCCATGGATCCACTAGAGTTAATTTCAAAGGATGTCAATATTTTAGAGGTTGATAGGATCAAGGTTCACTTACGATGATGCAAGCTCGCCTTTTTATTTCAAGGGTTGAAGTATAGTAGACGTCTCGTCTAGGAGTCCACCTTTTTGCTTCGACAAAAGGGGGAGAAGAAATGTAAACAAGTAACTTATATATTTTACTGTGAGTTCTAGTTTACATAGCTTGTCATCATCAAAAAGGGGGAGATTGTTGGCATAGACATTACGATATTTAATCTAAACATCTTCTTCATGTTTTGACGATGATAAAGATGTAAGTTACAACACATAACGTAAAGTGCTTAAGTTACTTGTGATCACAAATCATCTATGAATTCATACGTCAACATCTCTCGACATCTCAACGTCTTAAGTAAGCTTCAACAATCACTTAATGTATGAATGAACAAATGCCTAATGCATTTTATGATCAAAGGAACTTTTATCTAATCACTCGATTTTTTATAAAATGTTACAAACATTTTATATCTTTCACAAAATCATTTTTGGCAAATAATGGAAAATGTTTAATTCATAATAAATATTTGAATTCAAATTTTCAACCAAAAATGGCAAAAATGTTCCAGAAAAATCTTCCCTATAAAAAGACAAATCTGAGGACCGTTACAGTAGGGCAACCCCCTTAAAGTGGAGGGCGGTCCCATTAAAGTTGAAGGGGACCCGCCACTATTTAAAGGGACCGACCCCGCTCCTCTTGTCCGCAGATTTGCCTACAAATACTGGATTGTTCCTGGACTTTTTCCTTACCTTTTGCACTAAAAAAATCTCCATAAATCCTTTCCACACATCTTTCTAAATCCTTTGATCATATAATCATAAGTTTTTGTTTCCAAGTGATTCAAGCTTAATTCCTCAAGTGTAGGAGAAGAATACTTTTAATGATCAAGTCAAAGTAGTATTAGAATCAAGTAAGTATTTGATGTGAAGTTGTGTACATTTGTAGAAGTAAGTTATGTAATTATATGTAATAAGTAGATCCAGACGATCTTACTTAGTAGTGAGTCAATAGGTGTGTAAGAAGAGGTGTGTAAGAAGTGGTGTGAAGTCGTGAAGATTAGAAGTGGTGTATGTAGTCGTGAAGGTGATGAAGTCGTCAAGTCGTGCTAAGTTGTGATTGGTGTGGTATGATCAAGATGGTGTGAAGGCGGTATGTAGTGTCGTGGTGTGGATTAGTTATGTCGTGATAGAAGTTGTGTAGTGATCGAATTCGTGCTGTGAGTTTGGTCCTAACTATCATTAGGGCTAGACATTTTGCTTAGTGTCGTAAATTTTTGTAAGCAAAGGTATGTACGGTTTTCTCCACCTGAAGGGAGCTTGTTGAGTAGTGTTGTGAACTCTCGAGTTGGGTACTCGGGGAGTGGAGTAGGGCGAAGAGGTGTTTCGTGACCGAACCACTATAAATCATCATGTTCTGTTAGCATTTCCTTTCTTTTATCTCTTTTCATTTATTCTCGCATTTATCGCTTTATATTTATCTTTGCATATGTGTGCTAGTTGTTGCTTATATTGTTTTGATGTTGATTGTCTTATGGATAGATGTTAATATTGTGACTATGTGTATAATTATATGATATGGTCTAATGAATTTAGATGAATTATTCACACTTCTCATGTTGAGTTTAACTTAATAGACAATTTGATACAAAACGTTTTAAGATTTTAAAAGGAAAACGTATTCACCCCCCCCCCCCTTTCTACGATTTCCACATGTATAATAATCACTGCACTATAAAATTCTGTGTATAAGTTCCGTGTAAATATCAATTACCTTCAGATAATTGGGACTTTTTTCCCTTTTGATGAGTTGCATGTACATATATATAAGTGTTAATTTTGTTTCAATATTTAATTTTTTTTTTACAAACATGAAATGAACTGGGCGATTGTGGTTGTGAATCAACAATTGAAGTAAGGTTTGTAAGATGCGTTAACAATGAGAATAAATGGACATTAACGTATATAGAACAATTAAGTTAATGAAAATAAGCTATAAACATACCAAAGAACAAGATGGATTAAACGTTTATCGAATATGATATAATAAAAGTAAAAATTAAACAACGTTTACGGTCACAAGTAAAATAAGAAAAAAACACGATTGGGTCACGTTAGATAATCTTTTTTTCCCGTTAATCTCAACCCTTGCAAGGACATTAAATAACAAATTGCATCATTAATTGACTTTAAGCCTTCTTTATAAAGGGTTTTGGAGTCGTGGGGCATATGAAATAATAGAAGAGCGTTGAAATTCAACAATGATTTAAAAGTAATGACATAACAAAAATTATATCACAATACTATAGCTAAAAACCTTGCTATTATTATATATAAACCACCTTCAAGCACACATTAACGCACGCTTATAAGGCGTTTAGATTACCTTATTTTTCTTGCTTATTATCTTATTTAAAATACCAGAATAGCTAATAAGTTATGTCTTTTCGACTTATACCTTTTTCAACACTAGTATGTTTTTTAAGTCCATAAACTCAGCCTTATAAGTTCATAAGCTTTTGAAGATAAATTAAGCCTATAAGCCGGTAAAATAAAATAATTCAAGTAATATCAAGGGTCGTCGATAGATTAAGTGTCTCGAACTATTGCATTACCAGTATTTAGAGGCAATCTAAAGGGAAAAGGTGCCTTATTTAGCTAAAGAGTTGGATACATAGTTGTGATTCCCATAATATACTTAAAACAGCCGTGGACATGAAGGCAGATGCAAGAGACATTGGTGACAACGTTCGACCACTTGCAGTTCTCCTACGGTCCATACATCCTTAGCCTGCTACTCTTCTTATTATCCGTCGTCAACGATATTCCATCAACATCGAAATCCCGAGTGGTCTTTCCATCTCACTCATTATTGCATATTTGTTATAAAAAAAACATTGGCCTTAGTTCAGATATTGATCTACAAAATAAAAATAAAAAACTTTAAAACAATCAGAAATCAAGAAACTTACCTAAGGTATGTCTTGATGAGGTACTTCTGGGAGTGGCTCGCATTGGCCATATTAGTTTTCATTAGTGGAAGATATAATGAGGTATTCCTATATAGACAAAAAAGATTTGCTAAACTGGAAAATGAAGATTCAATAAGCGATATTAAATGTTAAGAGGATGTGAAAATAATAAGAATCATAGGACACTTGTTTTCAATCTAGCCATGACGATGATAGAAAAAAAAGTGTTATTATATGATTGGATTGGATTCAAGTTATGTTTTATCTCTAAAAAATAATGTGTCAAATGGCAAAATAAGACGATATAGGTAAGTTGAATCTGATAAAATAGGTTGAATGGTCAAAAGAAAAATCTGATATTACTTCACGACTATATGTACCTAAATGGCCAAATCTATCATCCTATGGAAACATGTAGCAAATTACTGCAACAAATTTTTTTTAAGTGAAGTAACTTGAATATCTTTGACTTAGTCACAATGTTGCATCTAATTATTTGATTATGTTGATTAAACGTTGCACTTATGATCACTTTTCAAACGCACATCGAAGCAGCCTGTAAATCGAAGGGTTGAAAAATTGACTATTTTTTATGATCACAATTTTTACTCATAATGAAATAAATTACTAACCTTAACAATTTTCGGATAGTTCATTAACAAACCATCCAAATAATGCTAGAGGTTATGACCCATAAGTAGTTTAGCTTTTCATCATTCTGGCCGTGTTTTTGCTACCCATTCTCTATTTTATCTGATGGAGGAGCCTCAGGTGCTCTTGTTTCAACTCGTGGCATTTTACTTGCCCTTCATTCCATTATAGTAACACACTTTCTACAATATGTCAAAATAAATTATAAGTTATAACATTGTTAATCTTGCATACACACTATGATACACAATCGACAACAAATTATACTCTATTTCCATTGAATTTCAGATGTCATGTCATCATTTAAAAGTCCTCTGTCGCCTTTTTGCATGTTTTCTGAAATTATAAATTCTCTAAGCCTCGTTATAACATATGTTTTGCTGTAACGGCAAGGCAAGCAACGGAAGTAAATATCATCCCATCCTTTCCCATAAGTATCTGCAATATTCACAGGGATCTATTGATAATCAAAAACTACTTGGAAATAAGTATGCTTAAAATTTTGCATATATATTCATAAACATTATCTACTCATTGCATTACTAATTCCTAATATTTGGTACTTGGGGTCTTTTCAACTCACCTTAGCATAATCCTTGGGTATTATTAGACGACTAACTCTTAAATTGACATCCGAAGCATATGCTAATTTTTCAAATAAAGGGATACGAATAGCAATTGGGCTAATTTATGGTTAAGAAAGTTATTAAAATTGACATATAACATATTAAATAATATAGAAAATTAGAAATAAAAGATAGGATATTGCGTCTCATTTGCAAGATCTGTAAATGTGCAGACGTCACATGTGATCCCAGAAAAATTATGGAGCGAGTATTTGGTAAGTGAGACTACGCATCTACAATGGATTAGCTGCAAAGGTAGAACACAACATCCATTAGGAAATACAGGTTTCCAAAGACCTAATTAAAAAACATATCTTGGAAAAAGTCAGTTTTTTAGTCACCTTGTTGCACGATTCATATTCCTTCCAATCTGGTTTGATTGGTGCTGCTGGAGCTCTAGGTGGTGTTGGAGCTTTAGGGGCCAAATGGAGCTCTAGGATCATCGTATTTTTCTCCGTACATCACAAGGGATGGTGCTTATAATGCTCGGTCATCTGGACAGGCGACTTCGTTAGCTCCTACCAGGTCTGTTGCTTTTCCTTGCACTTGTCATCTTATTTTTTAGGCGAGTATGCCAATATGGACACATTTACTTATAATTTGGTTTCTTTTTTATGTTTTATTACGAATGGATCATATTCGCCAAATAAAGATAGTGATAGCGGATGTATAAACATGACCGCTTTGACCCTCCATGAAATATCCTATCTTGACCCATTACCAGACACCCCCCCCCCCCTTTGCAACCTCTTAAGTAATAACTGTAAATATATACCTGCAAAAGTTCTTTTTCGCAAGACGTTTTCTAGTGTCGAAATTGTTCAGCCTCTTATTTTATCTTGTGTTGTAGTTGGACCTGCAACCACTGCTAAATCAACACCAAATTTAATCATATAAACATATTTAAGAGTCACGAAACCTAAATCTTGTCCCACCTTTTGTTCCTCGATGAATTATATTTCATTTTTTAATCTTTTTGCTGCTTCGTCGCTCTTTTGTTTCTGCCACAAAGTCTGCCCTTGATTCTATTGTTTCTTCTTAAGTTCTTGTATCTGAAATTTTTATCATTATCAAATTGTTTACAGCTAAAAGTGATTTTTAATTGGCTACATCTGTATCCAAATGTGTATGTCTTAAGAGATCATAAAGCTCATCTTACAATAAGAAATTCAATTAAGTTTATGTTTACTTCCATTTTTAGCATAATCATCTTTCAAAATATGCAATTTCAGAGAAACTAATCCTTATCGTGAAGAAGTAATCTAACCTTGGCCGACCTTGAAGGTAAGGGTTCTCCTTTATCTCTAGTGGATATAAATGTAGTCCCATTAACCAAACTCCCTACATAATGAACTGAAATCCATTAAAAACAGCGGCAAACAGGTTTTATTAGCTTAGACAATATCAACAGACTAAGAATTTCTAGGGAAGGAAAAAGAAATTGCCGCAAGTGATGTTTCGGTCTTTCGGACTACTTAAAAGAGGGTGTTGGTATTACTTATTTGCTAATTTTTAAGCAAATAAGCGGTTTGAGTGTTTGCATAAAACATAATATTCATATTTCTATTTAAACTGCCCTACATACCTCTTAATGCTGGCAAAGTAAACTCAGGAGTCCACTTTCAAATTCAAACCCATATGATCCATCATTCTGTTCAATAATTTCATTAATTTCTCTTTGAATGCAGAGACAATCAAACCTGCAAAAGAAGTGTGCAAGTTGCACATTCTACCTTTTTCATTCACGCATCTGCAACATTTTGGTTGTGCTCCACGTTTTCTTGGCACTTGACATGTCTTTACCAACTGGTATTCCTACTTATCAGCTTAAATAAACATAATCCTAACAGAGAAAAACAAACGGATATAGGGAAATCATCATTTACTTTGTTCAAATCCAAAAACTCTATGTGAAACTGAATGTACGTGTACGTTAAATTTGTATCTGAATTAATCATACGCGATTTTTATCCCGAAACAATGCAACATTACAGTCACTAATCCTACACGATTAAACTAATATACATATGTTACGCATAGTAATTGCGGAAAATTGCACTTACTTTGAGGAGTTTGGCGGCCACCTCTGGTGTAAGATACTCCATCAGTTACCTAAATCCAACAAACCCAATAAAGTAAATACATGTGCAAAGGATATGTTGTGCAAATGGTTAGTTCTTAGTGATGAAGAGGGCTGCAATATCACGCAGATACCAAAGGTATACTGAAAATATATTTTTTTTACCCTGTCCACAATTGATGAAGAGGGCTTCAAGTGGTTCTTCAGTTACCTAAATCCAACAACCAAATAAAGTATACAGATCAAAACTTGTAGAAGATAGTTAGAAACAACAATAAAAGTAAAGATTTATGTAGCTTTATACATGGTGATCAATATCATAAACATAAACCGTCCTCATAATGACATCTTCTTGTTGTTCTTGGAGTATGATTGTTGCTACTAGAGGTAACGTGCAGGTCAGGCAGGCATTGGCACGGGCTAGAATAGGCATGGGCTAAATGGACACATGTTATACAAATCGCTTTATAGAAGCGTTATTATTTATTTATTTATATAACATGTCATCTCATCTCTTTTAAAAACAAAAAAAAAAAAAAAAAAAAAAAAAAAGAATTGGGCATATTTGGTCCATTAAAAAGTTAAATGGTCACTAACGAGCATATATTTTTTTCTTAATTGGAGAACAGTATAATCGTTTTTAAAGAAAAGCGTTATTATTTATTCATTTTATTTATTGATTGTTGAGATTTCTTAGGGTTGGAAATGAGATAAGGTAGGTAAAAGGGTTATATCCAAAGGGAATCAGAATTGTCGGGCTTATTTCGGTTTTCATACCGACTCGAAACCGACTTTCAATAAAACTTATAATCGAGAATCCACCCACGGTTCAGTATCGGGACACTCAATTTCGGTCGGTTTTTTAGGATTTTTTGGTTTCGGTCAGTTTTACTCAGCCATAACTTAAACTGTGGTTACGCATTTTAGTATTTAATAAGTTGTTATTTTTTCATAAGTAAGACATTCTCGTAGAACAAGCAAGCTTTTTACCCTCAAATTCAAACATGTAGGCGCAAAAGGCTATCCTGCTCTATTGTTACTTTTTGTCTAACAACATTTTTTTTTAAATACTTAATTTGTAAGCAAACATTTTTTCTCTTTGTATACATGGTATAGATAAAAAAAATTTTTAAAAAGAATGCAAAAGGGACGTGGAAAATAATAGGTAGACAAAAATAGTCGGTGAGCATTATACATTAAAAGAATCTGGATACGTGTCATAATTCTAAAGTATTAAATAATAACTACATTTATGTATTTGAAATATTGAATAGGTACACTTTCTAATTTCTATATATCCTAACTCATATACCTTTCACACCATGCCGTTCATACTTGTTACAATCTTTTGGCTTTGGCTCCCCAGCTTGGCTTGGCTTCAAAATTTACAGCAAAATTAGTCATCTACATCCACTTTATTACGCTAGTAAGAATTAACTTTTCAGCAAAATATCAAATACAATATGTATAGGGTTTTTATATAGTTCAAAATGCCAAAATACCTTGTGAAATGGTATAAATTGTTGATTATATTCTTCTGTGCCATAATGACATTTATTAAAAATAATTAATGAATTAAAGTTAACAATTTTGAATCTTTTCATATTTATAAAGGTGTGTTTGGTATATTGCCAATGATAATATGTATGAGTTTAATAATAGTGGTGGGTCCCTCACCTATGAAAGATGCATGCGTAGCTCTCTTGATGTATATGGAGTATGGATCATATCTATTATTCATTACTATAGTGGTTGGCCCTTCATCTTAAACAAACACATCTAATCACTTTCATGGTACTGTAATAGTCTCATTCTTATAGTGGGATACCAAACCCACCCTAACTTTTTAATTTACTTTTATGAGATTTGCTAACGACAATCGACTAAGTGTTGTTTAAACTTTTTATTTTTTAAAAATTAGTAGTATGTAATTATTTCTAAAGATTCTATATTTAACATCGCATACCATGTTTAAAATGGTTAAAAGCATATTATTATAGAATACATCAGTTCATTAAATGTGATTTTTATATATATGAAATGTTTAAACAACACCTAGTGAGTTGTTGCTAGCAAATCCCTACTTTTATTTATCCAATTTAGGTGTGCTTAATTTAAAAATCAATTTAAGTTTAAAAGCGAATAAAAATTAAAAAATAAAATAAACCTAACTTTACATATTTAATGCCACTTATTAGTTACATAAGCGTGGCTATATGGGTGCAAAGGTGATGTATGACTCACTCACAAAGTCGTGATAATTGTACATAGTTATCATCAGTGTTCTAAAAGGCGCGCCAAGACGTGAGGCGTGGCCTCGACGCCACGAAATGGACCAAGGCGTGAGGTCTAGGCGTCGTGTGAAAAGGCGTGGAATAAGGCGCGAAAAGGCGTGCAAAGGCGCGCCTTTTGGTAAGGCGTGGCGCCATTTTTAGAAGCATTTAGGGGATTTATGGATTTGGGCTTGAATTTCAAGTATTTGGGTTATTTCTTTCTTGGGCCTCGTAATTTCAAAACTTAATTCCTACTTGGGCCTGGCTATTTGGGATTTGGGCTTTAGTATTTGAAATTCCTCTTATAAAATGATATAAAATTATAAATACATAAATTTATAAATATTTTGTTGCCGCCTTAAGCACGCTTTAAGAAACGCTAAGGCTTCGCAAAGCTGCGTAAGGCTTGAGGCGTGGCTATGCCGCCACACCACGCCTCACGCCTTTTAGAACATTGGTTATCATATCATGCCCAATATGCTAAAATTTTATTTTGTATTCGTTTTTGACTCACTTTAAAAAATGGTATACTTTGTTAGTCCATTTAAGATTTACCTAAAAATCACTATTGTTTTATAATTGTCCATCACCGTATATTAATTCTTATATAAATAAACAAATTTGTTACAACATTTTTATATAGTTATATATTATGACTTTTTTTAACACTTGCTAACGCACTTTAAATTTTTTTAGCTCCTCAAAAAAATAAATTTCTTGCTACGCCCCTAATTAGTTAGATATGTCATTGTTGTCACAATTGTGATAAAAGTTTATGAGACAAGCAAGCAATAATACCCAAAACATACATACTATACTCATCAAACTTGAGAATATGGTTACCTTTCAGTAAATATTGTTCTGTTCGTGAATATAGTTACCTTTCAGTAAAAGAGAACATTGTATTAAGTTAGTTGTTGAGCCTACAATATAAGCTAAAAATTACTTTTCACATATTTTCCTCTTCCCAAATGCCTAAGATATGAAGGACGTTCGTCATTAAGTATGTGGATTAGTTATCGTAGTGGGTTATCATTGTTTTAGGAAGATTGCACTTGCATTTCATAGGATAATTTATACACAGTCATGAACTAATTAAAGCCAAAAGTGTAAGATAATGAATAGTATGCCAAAACAAAACCGGCTAAAGCAGCTCCAAGCCAAGCCAAGCCACGCCAAGCCAACCTAGGTTTGCTAGTATTGATCCTGTCAAACTTAAACGTAAGAGCTTCTACAAGGTTTAGGACCCACGTTGCCTCGTATTTGGTCAACCAACTACCCCTCTATTATATATCCATCTCTATGTATATATAGCTTACAAAACAGCCTATTAATGTCTCCCTATGTATTTATTCATATCAATTCATCAAAACAAAGAAAGAAAGATTCACCCTCATTAGTCTCATTCGTTTTCGCCCTATGGGTAACTGTTGTTTGAAAGGTTCAAGATCATCAAAAATGGTATGGGCAGAAACAGATGATGAAAATGATCAATGGGTGTACTATTCCGACCCCAATCTCCAACAAAAAGAAAGCCTTTTACGTGACGAAAAAGTTGAAGAGAAACCAAAGTCGTCTTTTGTTGATAGCAATAATAATGGCAAAACTAGAGAAGTGAAGCTCATGTTGACTAAGAAAAAGCTTGAGGAACTATTCGGTAAGGTGGACGATATTCATAATATCCCGGTTGATCAAATATTGAATCGTTTGATTAATTCTTGTGATCATGATGATATTGATCATCATTATCATCAGCAGCCTTGGAAACCAAATTTACAAAGTATACCTGAGGAGAGCTAGAACACTATTTGCTTTTTTTTTTTTTTTTTAATCTGTTATTCAAGTTTATTTTTATTTATTTATTTTTAATCTGTTATTCAAGTTTTTCTCAGGGAATATAGATTACAGTTACGGGAGGGAATGTAAGTCAAGTTTTATTTGGTGTTTCTTTTTTCTTGTTGTAAATATTTTAGAAATTTATGCATTTTTTTCACCTCCATTTTGGTTATAGATTCGATTTTTATATATTACTGTAGTAAGTAGTAACTGAGCACTGAAAAAACAAACATATTAGATAAACATGTAGGAAAGGATAATTAAGGCAACATGTTAAAAGAACAAGAAAATACGAAAACTAACACCACCGGTTCCCACTATTCACATAGAGAATGTGACATCGCAATTACATAAAGATCGATCAAAGTTAAATACTGTATTCAATTACATGAAATATGACCAAATCTTTTGATCAGCAAGTTGTTTATTGTTAATAAAATCGCCACCTTTCGCCTCGTAACATTAAAATAAGGGAGAGTTTTAGTCTTTTTATACACGTTGCTTAGCTCGTATCATTAAAATAAGGTATAATTAATTGATTGTAAATGTATCAAAGTTGTCATTTTTTACTATATAAAAGATATTTTCTCCTAAAGTTTTTTCTTTCTAACGTGATAAAACCGTAGCAATATATGGCAAGCTAACATGTTTAAGCATGCCTAATATGAACGTTATTAAATTCAACATTTTATATCAAAAGTAGTATCGTTGCATATTCGTTAATTGTTTGAGTAAAATCTCGGGGTCCAACGGAATGCTTGAAATGCCTTCCGTCTAGAGCCGCTAGAGTCCTTCGGTATCTGTAAAAACACAACAAACGCGTTAGCCTCGCTCCGGATGTTATTCCAGGACCAAGCTCCGGCGTGAGATTAGTAAATGCTAATGATATGTAGGAGTAAATGAGAAATATTTATACTACCTCAAAACTATACCTGATTACTATTCCATTACTGTGTCGGGTACAACTAGGCTACTGTTACTGACATGTAGGGTGTGGGCGCCGAACTAACCCTAGTCTAGAGTCCCAACTAGGACAAATGAGCATGAGGTATTTGGTCCATCCGGATATGGTTCCACCGGTATTGGTCCTTCCGGTCATATACACGATCACATTAATGTTGCAATTGCATACAACTGAATAATTATTTTACATAAACAACCTAGCGAAAAACTAAGTTGTAGCAAACATGTTCAATGAGATTCAATTCAAATTTTAAGTGGTGTGTTAAAAATGTGATATACCATGGATGAAATTGTTAAGGTAATTTGGTTCGAGTGCAAAAGCATAACCATGTATAAATATAACGGTTAATATAGTTTTCTAATTCATCCCCGCGCGAAGCCCGGGCATACAAACCCCGTAATGGGCGAGTTACGATTCGTTAGAAAAAATAATGGACCCATTATTCCGTTATAAATTTTAACTACATATAAAACCAAGATGGTCAAACTTGAAAAATTGAAAAGTCAATATTTTGAAAGTTGAAATCTCCGGCACTATACAAAACTTGGTGGGATTTTGGAAAATCTCCTTCCAAAATTGAATAAAAATAACACCCGGCATTTATTTTCATCTAATGATCCTGATTACGTCAAATAATATTGATATTCAAGTGTCAATTTCCCCTTATTATGCTCATTCATTTTACTTATTATGTGGATATATACTTTGATTTCTTTAGATTCTGTATCCATGTTAGAAATGAACATAGGAGCTAAAGAGATGAGGAAATTGGAAAGAACACGCAAAAGATAAGAATTTTTAGTATGTTAGAAGGAGCTACGGCGTAACATTCACTCTCTATTACGCCGTAGCTAGGAATTAAAACTTGAAGACTAAAGTCAACGCGGATCAAGAGTTACGGCGTAACCAAATCCTGAGTTACGCCGTAACAAAATCAAATCTTTCAAGAATCCCTAGAATTGGTGGCTACGCCGTAACATAATCATGGAGTTATGGTGTAACAGTGACTACGAGAGTAATCCTAGATCCAAGAATTAAACTACAGCATAACAACACATGCAAATACGACGAAGAAGAAACCCTAATTGGAAGCTACAGTGTAGCACAATCCTTAGCTACGCCGTAACTATTACTTTTGGATAAGATCCTTTCAGGATTCTACTAGCTGCGGCGTAACACCCTTTTTGAGCTACGCCGCAGCTACGACGGGCATATAAATACAACCCTAATTTCTGCATTTTGCATACAACTTTCTCACACATAAAATCAGAGATCATTGGGAGCTTTCTCAATGCCATTCTACAGCAGCATACGGAGCATTTACAAGTGAGAAATCACGCCTATAACACCATAAGTTTTAGCATTTCATTATTTCATTTACATTTCGAATTCTTGGCATTTGTAAACCTTTATTCAAGTGTTGAATTTAATATGATCGGCTAAACTCCTCTAGTGCTAGCATAGTTATGATTTCTATATTGTTTTGATTATGTTTTCGTACTTTTCTTAATGCTTCTACGTATGTGTATGCTTAGTTTATCTTAAGATCCTTTAGTTAGGGTAGTTTAAAATACCTGGTCATACTTGGTATGCTAGGAGAATTGACCATAGGACCCTGGTATAGTGGAGTTGCGAGGATATGGTTGGGATGACAACTAACCACGGACCTTGTGTGCGAATTGACCATAGGATCACATTCCGGGTTGGATAACTTAAGTAGTTTATGTATGGTCTATGATCGTGACAACGAACCATACAAGATAAGTCTAGCATGTAGTGGCACTTTGTAACAACCCCAAAATTTGATTTAGCGGAAGCATACATTTGGGTGCTAATTGGTAAACACAACACAACAATATAGAGAACAGATGTGAAAATCCGTTTTAAAATATTATACATTACCATAGTCAAATGTCATACACTAGTTTAAGTTTTGATAAAAACAAGGCCCATTTACATGACTATCCCACTTCAGAGTTGAGCGCATGATGAGGTGAAAAATGAACCACTTTTAGGGGGTCATTTAAGCCCGGAATTGAATTTATTTGATCAAATATTACCCTAAATCGTTCCTTTTGTGATTTTAGGTACTTTGGGAGTGAAATCTGGAAAAGGAAGCAATTCGGACGTTTTTGGAGCATAAAAGTGAAGAAAACGCCAAAGACTTAATTTTCCATGCTGAGAACAGTACCTGACGGTGTCAAGAGGAAATTCATGACGGCGTCAAGAGTAAAAGTGGTGACGATCCAGTACAAACCTGACGGCGTCACAAGAAGGGCGTCAAGAGATAATTTTGTGACGGCCTGCATAAGGAGACCACATGACGGCGTCAGACCCAGATCTAGGCAGTCCGAGGAACTATTTGGCGGCGAGATGACGGCGTCAGACATTTGTTCTTGACGCCGTCACCTTCTAAACTCTATATATAGTTTTCTATTATCCATTCATTAGAGAGGAACTTGTGTGGAGAAACCCTAGGGCCGAACTTTGTGAACCCTAGCTCGTATTTTACAGTATATTCAAGGGTTTTCACCCCTTTAATCCTTTCATGTGCTATTAAGATAAGTCTTCTCTTAATTCAATCAATATGTCTATGTGTTGGTTGTCTATATCTTGTGCTTGTCTTGATTTCAACATGCTAGGCTAGATTTATTTTGTGTTTGCTTAGATCTAATGAAACCTAGATGTTAATTATGTGTTGATTACTTGTTTATGGTTGTATTGGATGAAAACTGGCAGATCTCCATTGTGTAACATGCTTGAACGTCTTAGGAAACATGAAGCGATGTGTACTAGGTTTTATTGGTTGTATTTAATGCATGAGTAAATTCTAATGATCCCATGTTAGGAGCTTCTTAGCCGGCTCGACATAGGAGTGAAGTAGGCACTCATAAGATTGGGGAAGTAAGTACGCCACCCCATGAATGGTATTAAGGAATACAATCCGTCATCTACGCAACTATAACAAGTAATTAACGTGTAAAAGATATCTAAGGAGTAGTGAAATCTAAGTAAACACATTTCTCCCACTTATTGCTCACAACCTTAGTTTAATATAGTTTAATTTAATTTTTAGTATTTTATTTTGATTGCATCTTAGTATTGGGTTAGTTGACTAGCAACTAATTCCGCCCAAATCCTTCAAACCCGAGATTTTTACTTGCTTTCCTAAAAATATAAAAATACAAGAAGAATCATCCCTCATCTCTAGACCTAGTCTTTAGGTTTTCTAATCCTAGCGACACTATTCCTAGCTGAACGATCAATCCCTGGGTACTTGTCATTATACTATACTACATCGATCAGGTACACTGCCTGGTGGGGGTTGTAAGCTTCTCGAGATCCCTCGAGAGGTAAAGCCTGGTGCAATCCCTACGCATCAAGTTTTTGGCGCCGCTGCCGGGGAAATAGTTATTGTCTAGGTTAGAATCTCTTTTTATTAGGTCTACTTGCTAGATTCCTTTCTATTAAGATTTTATTTTTATTTTTAGGTTCTCTTTAGTCTATCTTTTTTTTGTGCTTTTGTTAGTAAATTAAATTCATTGACTATTCCATTGACCATTATGGAAAACGCGAATCCACCCCTTTCCCCTAGAGATGTGGCTGTGTTACGTGAGCAAATTGAGAGTGAGATTAGGGAACTTAGGGAGCTTAATAGGTTAATTAAGATTGAGCTCGACCATGCATTTAGTGACCTAGCGACCGCCTTGTATTCAAATGAGGACCTAGGGCCTAATGATTTTGTGAATGTCGTTGAGGAACTTGAAGAGGGGGAAATAGATCCGAAGCTAAATGATTATTTTAATCAATACCCTACTAAGGAGGAGATTGCATATTATAATAATCTTATTGATGACCCTCGATCTCCTTTTACTAAAATCGAACCTAAGATAAAGAGAGGCGATCCTAAGAATGCTAAGATACCATGTATGATTGGGTATAGACACGTTGACAATGCTAACATTGACTTTAAATCCCCAATCAACATTATGTCCTCAAGTGTTTATAATGATATAGTGAAAACAAGACTTGAACCTAGAAGAGATCCCAAATACCCCGGTGGAGTTTGTAACTTTGTCGGGAGAGTTAAAGGTCTACATGTCTTTGTTGGGAATTTCACTTATATCACCGACTTTATGATTGTGGAAGATCTTGCTAATGTTATTGATTGTCGATTATCCAATGTTGTGTTTGGTAAACCATTTGTTGAGGAGTCCAAGTTAGAATATGATGAGATAGAAGGGACAATCCGATTTGCATGTAACACCGATAGGATCACTTATAGGATGCCTAATAGAATGAAAGAATTTCGCTTTATATCCCGATTTGACAAGGATAACATTGGTGCTTTTGAGGACATCAATGAAGAGGATAAGAAAAAGGGCATGGATTATGTATGGGAAAAGAGGAGTCTTTTCTACAAAGATTGCTTGACTCTAGGACCAAAGTATAAAGTCGATAAGGAATTTGCCCATAGGATTATAGGAGCGATTGAGAAAAAGGTGATTGGTTTCTACAAAGAACATTTACAATCAGAGAGTGAAACCAACAATGAGGTCACGTAGTAACCCATGACCTTGAGTCTAGCTACAAGACTCGTAAATAAAGAAAAGCGCTTCTTGGGAGGCAACCCATGATTTTGTGTGATTTTATTTTGTTTGTTTGTTATTTGCTTCCGTATGCATGCTTTATTTTTATTGTTGGTAGATCATATTTCTAAACTAAATAGTGGAAATACTTTACCTTGTTGTTTGGCCTAGTCTTAACTTCACCCAAAGGTATTTTTGTAAAAGATAAGTGTAAGGGGAGAATTCCAAATATGTTTTTAAGAAACAAACCGATCATGATTCTCCACAATATTAAGTGAACATGTATATTCGTATTTGTTAGAGTCAAATGCTTGTATCGAGTCATAATGAAGTTTTGCAGGATTTTCCAGGAAGTAGAACCAAATTTTTCCAGAAATTTTCCGGAAACTTAACATAAGAATTTCTGCAGGTCACTTCTGACGGCGTCACGAGTTTACTCTTGACGGCGTCACGTGTAAAAATCTGGAAATTTTACTAGTTTTGTTTTTGTAACGGAGTTTTAAAGTTTTTGTTGAATTATTAGTTTTATAATCTCCAGGAAATCTGCAAACATCATTCCACAAGCATTATATCTTATTTTGTTTTCTAGGATGTAGTAACATATGTAGATTGTCGCCGATTTTATGCGAGGTTGCCTTGTCTGTTTTCTCAGGATTTACAGGTTATGTATGACAAGAAGATGATTTATTATTCTTGAAGGGAAGCTTTGATTGTTCATTTTCTTGGAGGAAGATCTAACCTGGCCACCTTATTATCCATACCGAGTGAATCAGGGGAGTATTTGATTTCATTTGTTTTACTTATTTCACTTTTACATTCTTTACTTGAACATTAGGGACAATGTTCATCTTAAGTGTAAGGGGAGGGTAAAATGATGATACCTTACAGATACACTTTCGCTTGAGTTTGTTTGTTTGATGATAGATGTGTAATAAAACTATGAGAAATACTTGTTAGTGTAATTTTAGCGCCAAATTTAAAATTTTTTACAACATTTAGGAGTGAAACTTTAGCCATAGCAAGCGTCTCATGGATAGGAGATTGTATGACTAGCACATAACCGTATCATTCAGAAAAATTTTCCACCCAAATATGTGAGGTTCGCCTTTAGATTTGATAGGAAAAGCATTTACTATTAGTGCTTATGAGTGTACCCGTAGCATTTAGATTCTAGAACTTGCGTTAGTGATGCATCCCGAGACCGCTAGTGAGACTACATTCGTGTAGTAGGATTTACTACATGATAAGAGGCATTAGGATCACCCTTGTGTTAAACCCGTATCATAATTACTTGACCATTTAAGTCATATTACTTGGCTAGTTAAGTCAATTAATTTTTCCCACACCATTAGCGTTGTACTCATTTTTAGTACACGAAACCTCTAGTACACCCCTCCGAGCCTATCTTTTCGTTTCTAACTTTAAGCATTTTACTTAAAGGAAGAATTTGTTACACCCCACTTAAATGTACACCCAAATCGCCTTAGACTTCCGTGTATGCACTCATCTTTAGTGCATTATTGTTATTTGTTAAACCCTAAGTTAATTATCTAATTGATTACATGGTTGCTAAGTCGAGTCATATCCTTGTACATATTGTTTTGGGACGATTGGGACTCATGGGTAAAGTACTTATTTTATGGAGTAATGGGGAAGAACATCATATTATTACCCCCGTATGTGCATTAATCTTAAAAGTACTCCAAGTGTTTTGATTTTCTTAATTCGAGTCATTAGATTAGTTTATTGTAAAGTATGTAAAAATTCATGTGTAAGGGGAATTTTTATTCCCTGTGATGTATTATTTTGGATGGTAGGGTAAGAGTGTATGCAAAAAAAAAAAAAATCGAAAAAATCAAGGAAAAAGAAAGAAAAAAATATAGAAAAAGAAAAAGAAAAAAAACATACGGACTACCATCCCGTTTCATTCTATGTTTATTTTATGTTTTTCTTATTTTTTATTTATTAGCTTAAGTCGAGTCTAGTCTTGGCTTAGCAACGCCATATTGTACATGTAATTAACCAAGATTGTTAACTCGCCACCAGTAAAGACTGCCTATATCCAACAAAACCGTGTATTTCATATCCCTACACCTAACGTTACAACCCTTTAAAAGACCTCTTTGATAGTTTATCCTAGGTGCTTACGCCATGTGGTGGAGGTTTGATCCTTTCCCAAGCCTATGGTAATCTATTTTGCTATGACAGGTAGTGAGAGATATCTTCCGTTTCCATATTGTAATTTATACTTTATTACACCCGAGAGATGTGAGTATCTAAACACTATTTGTGAGGTGCTAGTGTATGACCTCCGTGCTTGTCTTTGGTCTTTAGTGAAACGATTATTTGTTGTAATTACTTTTATGTTAGTGTTAAATGACCCCTAACTTGTATTTTGATTAGAATAAAAGCGCATTTGCTTGAGGACAAGAAAATGTCAAATGTAAGGGTATAAGATGAGGCGAAAAATGAACCACTTTTAGGGGTCATTTAAGCCCGAAATTGAATTTATTTGATCAAATATTACCCTAAATCGTTCCTTTTGTGATTTTAGGTACTTTGGGTGTGAAATCTGGAAAAGGAAGCAATTCGGACGTTTTTGGAGCATAAAAGTGAAGAAAACGCCAAAGACTTAATTTTCCATGCTGAGAACAGTACCTGACGGCGTCAAGTGGAAATTCATGACAGCGTCAAGAGTAAAAGTTATGACGATCCAGTACAAACCTGACGGCGTCACAAGAAGGGCGTCAAGAGATAATTTTGTGACGGCCTGCATAAGGAGACCACATGACGGCGTCAGACCCAGATCTAGGCAGTCCGAGGAACTATTTGGCGGCGAGATGACGGCGTCAGACATTTGTTCTTGACGCCGTCACCTTCTAAACTTTATATATAGTTTTCTATTTTTCATTCATTAGAGAGGAACTTGTGTGGAGAAACCCTAGGGCCGAACTTTGTGAACCCTAGCTCGTATTTTACAGTATATTCAAGTGTTTTCACACCTTTAATCCTTTCATGTGCTATTAAGATAAGTCTTCTCTTAATTCAATCAATATGTCTATGTGTTGGTTGTCTATATCTTGTGCTTGTCTTGATTTCAACATGCTAGGCTAGATTTATTTTGTGTTTGCTTAGATCTAATGAAACCTAGATATTAATTATGTGTTGATTACTTGTTTATGGTTGTATTAGATGAATGATTTCAATGTTAGGCTTAAAAAAACTGGCAGATCTCCATTGTGTAACATGCTTGAACGTCTTAGGAAACATGAACCGATGTGTACTAGGTTTTATTGGTTGTATTTAATGCATGAGTAAATTCTAATGATCCCATGTTAGGAGCTTCTTAGCCGGCTCTACATAGGAGTGAAGTAGGCACTCATAAGATTGGGGAAGTAAGTACGCCACCCCATGAATGGTATTAAGGAATACAATCCGTCATCCACGCAACTATAACAAGTAATTAACGTGTAAAAGATATCTAGGGAGTAGTGAAATCTAAGTAAACACATTTCTCCCACTTATTGCTCACAACCTTAGTTTAATATAGTTTAATTTCATTTTTAGTATTTTATTTTGATTGCATCTTAGTATTGGGTTAGTTGACTAGCATCTAATTCCGCCCAAATCCTTCAAACCCGATATTTTTACTTGCTTTCCTAAAAATATAAAAATACAAAAAGAATCATCCCTCATCTCTAGACCTAGTCTTTAGGTTTTCTAATCTTAGCGACACTATTCCTAGCTGAACGATCAATCCCCCAGTACTTGTCATTATACTATACTACATCGATCAGGTACACTGCCTGGTGGGGGTTGTAAGCTTCTCGAGATCCCTCGAGAGGTAAAGCCTGGTGCAATCCCTACGCATCAGCGCATGTGTAAAAACACTTCAGTTACTTATGACCAATGCCATGCCCTGCCTCCAATAAATACATACTTAAGCACCTGAAAAACATGCTAAAAGTCAGCTAACGTTGGTAAGTTCATAGGTTTAAAGTAAATAAGCACATATGGACCACATAACATAAATCAACTAGCACACACACTAATGCCGCATGCAACACTAAGCTCATCCAACCGAACTAGACAAACATCATGCCAAAGGCATATAAACAAAGGGTGCCCCCGAGTGTTAATCCCTAGACACTCAGCATAAAATTCGACATAGTATACGTCCGCGTTTGCCTACCCGGTCAAACCGAATGTGGGAGTCACCCCCAATAGATCTATTTATATCATTCGCGTTTCCCAGCAGGAATTAACGGTTGAAGATAATGGGCAAAATGGGATTCTAGCAACTTAGGCCTTTCCGCATGCCAGTGTGTAAAAACAAAAGTTCAATTTGGTCCATGAAAACAGTTTTGCATGTTTCTTACCCCCAAGGTTTATAAAACAGTACATATAAGAAAAATGAGGCTATAAACTCACCTTAATTATAGCAATCTGCTAGTCAAAAGTAGAACAGCGCAACGCTCCGACACGGGACCTAAATTAGTATGGTAAGTCTTAGTGTATTATTCGTGGTTTTAAGTGTTTTGACTTACTTGAAAAGATTTTATGTGCGATCATGTGCTCGTGTATGTCTTGCTTGTTGTGTGGTAACATATATTTCAAAATAGTTTATTATAAAAGTTCTTTGGCGATGGCTCATGGTGAAAGCGTATGGTAGGAGCACGTGTGACGAAACATCCATACGTCGTACTTCTCATCACAATTTATAAGTAATATATACATATAGCATGTATATATATATATATATATATATATATATATATATATATATATATATTAAGTAAGGTTTACTAATTATGTATTCAATTATTAAGGTTTATAATTAATTAAATAGGTTTTGATAAATTAATATAATAATAGTATTAGTGGAGGAATATTATATTATAAATATTATTTATTATTTATAATATAATTTTAATTATAAAAGTAACTGTTTAATAAATACACGTACTTTAGCCGAATACTCTAAGTGTTTTAATTTTTAGAAAATTTTGGAATGACCCATTCGTTTATTCAATGTTTCCATCTTTCCTATGTGTTGCAAATTTCTCAAATAAACCATTTTGCTAACTACGTTTTGCAAGAGTTAGTACGTAGTATATATTTTAATCGTTATAGGTATATTTATCGTTATATATATATATTTATCTTCATATTGACTTATTAGCAATAAATCCTGATACGAAATCAATGTTTAGCCAAACCAACTTCAAAAATCAACAAAGTCAACATTTTCATAAAAGTTTGGTAAAAATTCAATTTATTACCCTTAACGAGATTAAGGCGTTAAAACAAGTCCAAAATAGTTTTTATGTATATATATCATATCATCAAGTGAAAATATTTATAGTAAGTCGGAAAATATTTCAAAACTCGTTTTTGTCATACGACATGAGCATTGGGCCGAAACTCACTAATTAAGCCCAATAGTCATATTTTAGTCCAAAACCATTTAGTACAATATAAGTTACGATATATATATCGTTATATTTCTAAAATTAATTTAACACGTTAGATATCGAATTTTGGTCAAAAAGTCAAAGTTGTGAAAATGTGGTTGGGCTCGGCCCACTGTCACCGAACACC
Organism: Artemisia argyi; assembly: GCA_030686995.1. NCBI lineage: Eukaryota > Viridiplantae > Streptophyta > Magnoliopsida > Asterales > Asteraceae > Artemisia > Artemisia argyi. The sequence continues at coordinate 37,918 of JARVZY010002102.1, forward strand.
CCCTTGGTCCCAAAATTTAGTTTAGCCCAAAAAGTCAACTTTTGTCAAAATCCATATGGTGTGACCCAAAATAATTCCATTCGACCGCAAATAATTAAATCGAGCAAAAATAGCAATTTAATTTTTCAAGCATAATCTCCACCAATTCACCACTTGAGCCAGAATTTTATGTTTTTCAAATCCCCAATAACTTCATAATTTATGTGTTAGCCGATTTGTATATATAACCATAAAAGTATATATATCGACTTAAACTCGCGTAATTAACATAAATATCATTTGTATCATCAATTTAGTACCACAACCAACAAGATTAACCACACAAGCAAGAAATACTCTAATGACTATAAAGACTTTAAAAAAAAAGTCGAGCAACATGCATGCATAGAACAAACCATAACTTTTTCATTTTAGCAAAACATATACATTTAACATTTGGTAATATCATTTGACATCAATTGAACATGAAATGAACAAGATTAAAAGAGTTTTGATGGATTCTTACAAAGCGTGTGTTTGTACGAGGCTAGGAGAGAACAAAAACAACCTAAATTGCTCCAAATTTACCCAAATCACGTTCTGATTAACCTAAAACACTTGAAAATGCACTCCAATTAACTTGAACTTCAACAAAACATTGTGGATCTTGATTTTTATGAGTGTGTCGTATGTTTTAAGAGAAAATGATCAAGGACAGCCTTGAGAGTGTAAATGGATAAGCTATGTTTGTATGTGTTACTATTAAGGAAACATGTAACTATATAATGATTATAAGATAGTTACTGGAGGGATTTTGTCATCACTTGGGGGAGTAACATCTACGGGCTGGGTATGGACAAAAGAGAGGAGGGGGGGAAAACATTTTACTCTTTGTTGGTGTATCGTGTGTCGGTTTAAGCTTAAATATTACCGTAAAATCCCGGTTTGACGTTTTTGTACACGTATACGCAAAATAAAGTTTTGATCGACATTTTTGTCAGGAATGTAATAAAATATTATTACTGACTCAAAAATATGTTTATTTGACTGTTACCATATATATTGTAGTGTCGGTGCGCGTGCGGTGTTGCTTTTCAGTAAAATGTGAGAAAGCTCTCAGCAATTAACGAAACTTGTCAATAACTATCACAAAAAGAATATTTCACGCTTACTGACAAAAATAATTTTTTTAGTAAACACTGTAAGCTACAGTGTGCGGGACAGCTCCTGAAAATGTTCAAAAGTGCTCAGAAACATGCAGTAATGTGCAGTTATGCATAAAATAATCAAAACATCAATAATAAATAGAAATTAATTATTAAATTAGCTTATGAAAATGACCATTTGTCACACACTTAATGACTCAAACCCGTCTACCATACGTCGGCTTACTTGCATGGGGTAGTGCATGTGGTTCCTGGCAGGATTCGGGGAAGATAGGCTAGGGAACTTGACTATATGAACCTAGTGATATATGTCCGCCCCACCTGAAGCATGAGATTAGTTTAGTAGGAAGCATAATCATAAAAAATGTAGGATGAGTAATTAGGCTAGTACACTTCTCTCTTATTGCTCAACTTAATTTAATTTAATTGTTTTATTTACTTTCAAGTTTTATTTCGAATAATTAATCATTTCAACCTTCAAATAAGTTAAAATAGTGACACCTTGACTTAGATATAATCCAAAACACATAGCTCTTGGGACGACCTCGGTTTTACCAATTACTAGTCTTCACGCGACCAGATTCTGTATCCGTTAGTGCAAATAGGTAGACCTTAGGCAATCGAGACAATATAAATATTAAGACCTGGTCAGTAAAACCTGCATCAAGTTTTTGGCGCCGCTGCCGGGGAACTATAATAGGATTTTTATTTGAGTTTTTTAAGTTTATTTTTGTTTTCTTATAGTTTGTTAAAGTTTCAGCAAAATGGAAGTTATTGGCATCAACACGTTAACTCTTGAAGAGTACCTTGCTATGACTAGGGACGAGCAAGGACTGGGCCTCGTTAGGCCAATGAATGGAGCGGATGTTCAATTTGAGATCAAGCCGCAGTTTATGTGAAAGTTGAGAGAGAAACCCTTTGCTGGGAACAAGACCGAAGATGCTTATAAGCATGTGGAAAATGTGCTTTATATCACCAGCCTCTTTAATACTCTAGGTGTTTCTCATGACGTGGTCATGCTCCGAGTGTTCCCTATGACACTCAGGGAGCCGCAAGAATATGGGTTGATAGGTTGGCATCTGGGACCATTAACACTTGGACCTCCTTCTAAGATGGCAAAACAACTGGAGGAGATTCATAATTTCAGACAAGAGGGTTGTAGAACCGTAGAGGGGGGGGGGGGTGAATACGGTTTCTTCGGCTTGTAAGACATTTAAAAAACTTTAAGCCTCAAAGAAAACCAAGTGGTTGTATAATCAATCCAAACAACCACAAACAAAACTAAAGTATATAAAGCGAGTAAGGAGGGACACCACGATATATACTGGTTCGGGATGGGAGGTTTATACCATCCGTATGTCCAGTTGCGAATCCACGACACCGATACTATTCCACTAGTATAATCCTTTCGGTGGACAACAAACCGTTACAATTCACTCCACCGATATTCACCAATATCGATGCTGACAAAGAAGGAGTTACTCTCACGGTATTCTGCACCTCAGAAACCACCCTAAAGAATCTCGTGATTCGACTTACACTATGGGTCACCAAGACCACTACCAACCAAAACTTCCCACCGGAAGTATCAAACCCCAACTATATCCCCAATGATCTAGGCTTGGTCTCCAAGACACAAGACTTCCCTTACAACCAATTTGAATGAATATAAGTTTCTTTGAACCAAGCCCTAACTAACCTAGTGACTAAATTCTAATAGAAAGGGTATAGAGAAGAAGACCCTCGACACAATCACAAGGGTGGATTAGGTTCTTGTGATTCTTCCCTTGCAAAGTGATTGAGGCAAAAGCAGTCAACTAAAGTCAACCACGGATGTGGTCAAGATAGTCAAACTCCTTAGGCTCAATGCTCCGTGGAAGTATAGGGTTTCCCTGGGTCGTTATGTCCCGACGAGGTGTCATGGTTATCAAACGGGTTTGTGATCGGGTGAATTTGGACAGGAAAAGGGGTTGTGAATGATTTGAACTAAGGAATCTACAAAGAAATAGCTTAAACAAGCTACATGAATAAGAATGTGAAATCAGAAAAACCAGAAACAATTAAAACCTAAAAACGCGTACGTTCAATTTAAATATACGCAAACGTACGAAATAAAACGTGAAAACTGAAATCTGAAAACCCCTAGGGGGTGAAAATGACTTTTTTTACAAAACTAAGGATAAAGGAAAATTTTTAGAAAAAGAAAATTAGTTTTTACACTATTTAATTATTTAATACTCCGTATTAATTAATTACTAATTAATTCTAATTATTAATATTTAAATAACTTAAATACAATATAATATTATTTAAATACTAGAAAAATGAAAATTAAATTTCTAAAATTATAAAATAACTAAAAATAAGTTTTAAAATTAAAAATAAGTATTTTTATCCTTTTGTTATTTTTATATTAATCAATTACTAATTAAATATTAGTTACCTAATTAAACTATTTTAAATTATAAAAAATAGCAAATGAACAGTAAAAATTCTAGAAAAATTCCTAAAATTATATTATATTATGTAAAAGCTAGGAAAAATATAAAAACTAGGTTTTACTTAATAAAAACTAATTATGCTATCTAAAACTTAATTATTGATTAATTATTAATTACACTAATATTAAATCTAATAAATACTAAATGACAAAATAAAAATCTGAGAAATTTACTAAAATTACTTTACTATAAAAGGAATTTAAGAAAATTATAAAAATACCAAGTGCTTAACAAAAATTTAAAAAGGAAAATTAAAATTTAAATTACATTAAATAGAAACTATCACTTAAAATTAAATTGTTTTTTCTTGATTTTTCTTTTAGAAATCTATTTTACACCTAAAAACAAGAAACTTTTGTAAAAACAAATTTTTAGGAAATAAAAAATAAGCCAGAATAAGCCAAAAAGGTGTGATAGTTGACTTTAGTTGACTGTTAGGCAAAAGTTTGAAATAAGCTCATGTGGGGCCCAGAAGGGGTGATTCTGGTTTACTTGAGTTACTTGGACATGTTTAAGCAGGTTTCACTCAAATAAGCTCAAAGTATAAGCCTATAAGCCAGAATAAGCAATTGGCTAAGCCAATTTCAACTCAGAAATGGGACAAAGTTGAGGGCCAAATCCAAGTGGGGTCCACAGGTCCTATGGTCAAACTAAAGGTCAAAATATGAAGTCTACCAGGAGGGGGGTTCAAAGGACCAAAGTTGTGGCTTGTGGGACCACTGTGGTGGCCAGAAACCACCACCAAAGTGGTGGTGATAGGAGGTCTGCTGATGCAGCAGGGGATTACCCCTCCCCTGTAAGTGTGTTTGGCCAAGTGTGGGGCCCACCAGAAAATTCACAAAAATAAAAGGAATATGGGACAATGAAGTTCAGCTGGGAGACTCAACACCCAAGAAATTTCAAATCTTGAAACCTATCACAAAATTCTGAAATATTCTTGGAAATTTAGGAAAATCTGAGGTGAGCACATTTTGACTTTTTAGGAAAACTACATATTTTGACTTTATTGGATTTTGATCCTTCTTTATTGATTAATTAAGCTATAATAAGCTATAAGAGACCTAAATTATACTAAATTATCTACCTATGCATTGAAATTGAGATTTGTGGGTCTAAAATCCTTAACAGTTAACTATTAAGGGATTTTGAAATGGATTTTGACTTTTATGTTATACCCTACTAATTTTGAACCTTGATTAACCCATATTACCCTAGTGTGACATGTAGAAGCAATTACTAACACCTAGGACACCCTGAGGTGCTTTGAACCAGCATATGCCAAACACCCCAATATACCACTGATTTCACTATCGTACACAGAATCAAGCCTTAATTACTCAACCTAATAACGAATCTAAGTCTAAAAACAATATGAGAAGCCAGATGCAGAACAACAACAACATTTAACCATAATCAGTCATGATCCAATTTTTGACAGTGTAAATCATAAAGGAACAAATGATGCATTCAAATGAATAAACAAGTGATATTAGGCATTAATTCCACTAAACTACTCCCATGTAGCATAAATCAGCAAATATAAGCATGAAACAAAGACATGTACAGTAAAATGCAAAAATCATAAATAAGGCTTACAATTGATAACCAACTGAGAACAAGTAACCAGGGACTATAAACCAATCCTAACACCTCCCTTGAGGCACTAAACCAAAGTTCATCAGCTTTTGACCATGCTCCAAGCTTTATCTGTCTTGTAAAATGATTTTTTATTTTCTTGTGATTTATTTGGTATTTTTTTTTTGTGATTTTTACTTTCTTGACCTAACTGATTGTAAAAGTTTCATAAGCTTTAAGAAACTTATAAGTGAGCAGAAATAAGCTTAAATCACCACTAACCAATAACTTTTAACCACTATAAGCAACATTTGAGATTTTTAAACAAAAATAGCATAAACTAAGAATTGAACTTAGAACTGAAATTAATTGTTAAAATGAGTTTAAGTTACACTGAAAACCTTAGAATTACAACTTACATGCTAAAAGGTACACTGGAATCTGAAAATTAACTACAACGACAATAATATATTAAGCTACAACTATATTAGCTACTAACTCCTTTTTCTTCAATCATTTCTACACTTATAAAGGAACTGGAGTGTCTCTGAGTCAATCCCACTCCTTTGTGAGCCATTGGATGGCTTAGAATGATCTCAGCCATAAAAAACGGTTTTGGCGAGAAATATGTTTTGGCAGTTAATGGTTTTGCTTGTGAGATTTTTGGGAATTAATTGGGTTTTGGAGTGTTGTGGTTTGGAAGGGGGGACAAGGGATGGGTTTGTTACAGGGTTAGTGAGAATGGGTGGAGTGTAGCAGGGGATAGCAGGCCTCAAGTGGGAGGGAGATGGAGATGGTCAAAGTTTGACCTGGGTGGTATTAAAAAAAAGGGGGAGAGTTTTTATTTGTGTGGGTTGGGCTGTGGTGAGGGTAATGGGCCAAGGGTGGTATTTGTTGGACCAGGCCGTGGGGTGGATTGTTTGTTTGTTTATTTTTAAGTTTAAAAACCATAGGGATCATTCATGTACAAACTGAAAATCCAGGGCTGAAAATGTAATTTTTGCCAAAGTTATCACAAGAGCCAAAGTTGACAACTCAATAACCCAGGGACCCAAAATGTATTTTTTTTTTCACAAATAAACACCCAAGGACCATTTTTGTAAATTTCCAAACCCCGGGGACTAAAATTGCCATTTTACCAAACTTTCATTCCAAGGTCCAATCTTGCCAAAATAAGTAACCACAGGACCAAAATTGATTTTTCTTTCAAAATATCCCACCAGGGACTAATTCTGCCAAATTTTGAAACTCCAGGGACCAAAATTGTAAATTCTCAAAACTTTTCAGATTTTTCACCAAAGGACTAAATGTGACAACTTATGATTTCAAAAGGACCTTTGGTGATAATTTTCCATATTTTAAATGACCAGGGACTAGTTTTGACATTTTATGAAAGTTGGGGGACTGAAACTGCCAATTTTGCAAACTTTGTACGTTTTTCATTTGTTTTTACTCATTTTGCATCTAAAACATATAAAACACAATTTTGAAATATTTTTTAGTATTTTGATGCATTTCTGAGTGTTTTTGTATGTTTTGCAGTTCAGATTAGACTAAAAATGATGAGTGTTTGAGCACTCATCAATCCCCTACACTAAACTATTGCTAGTCCCTAGCAATAAACTGTTTTGAAAACTTAATGGATTTTAAACACTTTACCAAAAGCCATCACTTCTGGAGTAGCCAGATGTATCGATTCAAGTAAGAACTTTGGTCCACCTGATAACCATGTGATTTTGAGCAAACCACCAACTGTCAACGGATTTGATTAGTCTTTACCAAAAGCCGTTTGCTTCTGGACTAGCCAACTCTTGATGGACAAAGTCAACATCTTGGTGAGCTGATTACCAATTATGGTTTTTCCACTGCCTTTACCACTATCCATAATCTTGCGGGCTAGCCAACTCATTCGCTTTTTAGGATATGGCGAGTTGAGGTACCATACAATTTTGGGCAAATTGCAAGCCATCAACGGATTTGATATATCTTTACCAAGAGCCGTTTGCTCCTGGATTAGCCAATCCTTTTGTCGTTTATACATGGCGGACTGATAACCACAAAAACTTTTGAAACTTAAGTGAATTTTTTTTTTAAATTTTTGAAATTTTGGCCAAAACGGGGGTACTAGATAGTAAAATGTGATAAAATTCGCTAGAATACCCCCTACACTTAGAATGAATATTGTCCTCAATATTCAAAGTCCCGGCTATTATGCCGGCTCTTTGAACATAAAAGGGCAACATTACAAGCTAAATGTGGAAATACCATTTTTGTTTTTTTGTTTTTTTCACTGTATGGATAACCAAAGCAGGGGTAACTCCCCCACACTTACGGTGAAAACCCTAAGTACATGATACTGTTTTTGTTTACCGAGTCGCTAGCTTGACTCGACCCCGAATTCATTGGTTCTTGGGGAAGCATGATGTGGAAGAAACAATCTGCATCTGACTTTCATTCAAGATGTTTGGACAAACATTTGAAGCACTCGAAAGTTCCACACCGATGAGATAAGTACCCGGCTCAAGATAATGGTAATTGAAAATGCCGGGATCAAAGATGGTATCTTCATTCCCGAAGGAGTGAAGAAGAGAAGAAGTCACCCGGTAGGTGAAGAAAAGGAAGAAAACCATGATGAAAATCATGATTTGATATTCTTCCTCGAGAGGAGGCTCATTAGCCTGAATTTGGATTTCAAGGGTTAAACTCGTAAACATCCTGGGAGGGTGGGTGGGAATTTGCAAATCCTCATGATTGAGTGCATCTCCCCCAGGCTATCTAACTCCGGAGGAGTCATGATATGATGAGTGAGTTCACCGGAGAACTCCTCATGAAGAGAATTATTCACAAGATGTGAATCTGTGAACTCATGTTCCGGAATAGACTCATCACAATCCTCATTCTAAATATCAAAGAGTGGATTATCAGAAATCAAAGTGAATTCAGATTCGAATTCAAATAGAGGATTGGTGAGAGTAGTATTGAATGTTACAGGAACAAAGAGATTAACATTCTCTATTGGACTGTTAGGATCAGAAGTGAGTGACGGATCATGATATAGGAGACTTTCAATTTCTCCCAGATCGGCTTCAAAGTCGAGGAGACCATCATCACTTTCCAATGAAAGTGGATTGATGTGAGTAAGTTCATCGGCGAACTCCTCAAGAAGAGGATCAGCATCAAACTGTGGGAGTGATGCCTCAATATACTCAATGTCTCCATGAGACGTACAATCATCATTAAAATCTGAGAAAGTCTCAAAATGATCGTTTGAACACTCAAGAGGGGAAGGAATATCACACATGTGCTCAAGAGTTCCCTGTGACTATCTTGGGATTGGGACAAGGATCTCAACACTAGACTTTATTAATTCGTCCGATTCCTTATTAGGAACAGTGCTAAGATGCTCATCCCCCATGTTCAGAGAGTGAGTGGGAACCTCGGGTGTGATAGCAGTTGTTTGAGATGGAATCTCAACTGCTAGGATATCAACTGATAAACTGGATGAAGTTTTATAAAATTGAAGAATATCAAGTGTATATTCATCATCACTGTCATCAGGAATGAAACGAAACTGAGAGCTAGATCTGGCTGCTTTTTCTTTTGCAATGGATTCCCTAACAGATTTTTCATAGGCATCTTGGGAATTTATTTAGCAGCCTGCTCTTCAGCTAGCAATTCAGCCATGGATTTCTCATGTAAATTTTGAATGAAAGAACATTGTGGGGATGGGGATTTGTCAAAACCGAAAGGTTGACATTGATAATCATCATGAGGACCCACACATTATACACAAGAAAAACTAGGAGCATTTTGAAATGCTGTGCTATTCAACTGCTCCTTAAGTTCTTTTAAAATTTCAAGAGCCTTTAGACAAAGGTCTTGCTGAGTTTCTTGAGGAGTTGTGTGAATCATTTGGTACTGTGGAGGTTGGTCATAATAAGGTGTGTCAAAATTGTCTCAAGGGTATGGATTTCCCGTTTGACAATCTGAGCAGAAGTGTGGACCTCCACAGTAATCACAACAGTAAAACTATTGAGTATGGACTGGTGAGTCATATGGGTATTGGTCATATCCAAAGTTCTGAGCATCACCGGAAAACTGTTCATAGACAAACGTGTTTCCGGCTTGACACTCAAATCCTTGGTGAGGACCACCACAAAACTCACACAGATATGTGAGTATCTCATGATGCGGTGGCTGGTAGGATGAATCAGACGTATCATGGTAAGGATAGGGAGCTTGGTTACAGACAGACCCATCTCCTGACTCTACCATGCTACAGCCGGGACAATTCCCACCATTATGAGGACCACCACACCACTGACAACCACAATGGTGTGGATACGACATAGAAATAATCAAAGGTTTACAGAGGGGTAGGGATGAAGAATCAAAGATGTGAGAGGGTAAAGGTGATTATTTTTGGATTTTTGAATGAACATTTTGTACAAATAGGAAAGAAAATGTTTTTGTGTTTTTGTGTTCGTTGAAAACTGAGTTTAAAATGTTTTCGGGAACAGTTTTGTTTTTATATGAAAATAAGAAGAGAATATGAACAAGGGTGGTAAATATACAATGGATGTATATCCCGATTCACTAATACGCAAAACCGTTTAGAATAGCGCGCACACCTCCCCGGCAGCGGCGCCAAAAATTGATTGCGGCAAAAGCAGTCAACTAAAGTCAACCACGGATGTGGTCAAGATAGTCAAACTCCTTAGGCTCAATGCTCCGTGGAAGTATAGGGTTTCCCCGGGTCGTTATGTCCCGACGAGGTGTGATGGTTATCAAACGGGTTTGTGATCGGGTGAATTTGGACAGAAAAAGGGGTTGTGAATGATTTGAACTAAGGAATCTACAAAGAAATAGCTTAAACAAGCTATATGAATAAGACTGTGAAATCAGAAAAACCAGAAATGATTTAAACCTAAAAACGCGTACGTTTAATTTAAATATACGCGAACGTACGAAATAAAACGTGAAAACTGAAATCTGAAAACCCCCAGGGGGTGAAAATGACTTTTTTACAAACCTAAGGATAAAAGAAAATTTTTAGAAAAAGAAAATTAGTTTTTACACTATTTAATTATTTAATATTAATTAATCACTAATTAATTCTAATTATTAATATTTAAATAACTTAAATACAATATAATATTATTTAAATACTAGAAAAATGAAAATTAAATTTCTAAAATTATAAAATAACTAAAAACAAGTTTTAAAATTAAAAATAAGTATTTTTGTCTTTTTGTGATTTTTATATTAATTAATTACTAATTAAATATTAATTACCTAATTAAATTATTTTAAATTATAAAAAATAGCAAATGAATAGTAAAAATTCTAGAAAAAATCCTAAAATTATATTATATTATATAAAAGCTAGGAAAAATATAAAAACTAGGTCTTACTTAATAAAAACTAATTATGCTATTTAAAACTTAATTATTGATTAATTATTAATTAAACTAATATTAAATCTAATAAATACTAAATGACAAAATAAAAATCTGAGAAATTTACAAAAATTACTTTACTATAAAAGGAATTTAAGAAAATTATAAAAATATCAAGTGCTTAACAAAAATTTAAAAAGGAAAATTAAAATTTAAATTACATTAAATAGAAACTATCACTTAAAATTAAATTGTTTTTTCTTTATTTTTCTTTTAGAAATCTATTTTACACCTAAAAACAAGAAACTTTTGTAAAAACAAATTTTTAGGAAATAAAAAATAAGCCAGAATAAGCCAAAAAGGTGTGACAGTTGACTTTAGTTGATTGTGGTAGGCAAAAGCTTGAAATAAGCTCATGTGGGGCCGACAAGGGGTGATTCTGGTTTACTTGAGTTACTTGGACATGTTTAAGCAGGTTTCACTCAAATAAGCTCAAAGTATAAGCCTATAAGCCAGAATAGGCAATTGGCTAAGCCAATTTCAACTCAGAAATGGGACAAAGTTGAGGGCCAAATCCAAGTGGGGTCCACAGGTCCTATGGTCAAACTAAAGGTCAAAATACGAAGTCTACCAGGAGGGGGATTCAAAGGACCAAAGTTGTGGCCTGTGGGACCACTGTGGTGGCCAGAAACCACCACCAAAGTGGTGGTGATGGGAGGTCTGCTGATGCAGCAGGGGATTACCCCTCCCTTGCAAGTGTGTTTGGCCAAGTGTGGGGCCCACCAGAAAATTCACAAAAATAAAAGGAATATGGGACAATGAAGTTCAGCTGGGAGACTCAACACCCAAGAAATTTCAAATCTTGAAACCTATCACAAAATTCTGAAATATTCTTGGAAATTTAGGAAAATATGAGGTTAGCACATTTTGACTTTTTAGGAAAACTACATATTTTGACTTTATTTGATTTTGATCCTTCTTTACTGATTAATAAAGCTATAATAAGCTATAAGAGACCTAAATTATACTAAATTATCTACCCATGCATTGAAATTGAGATTTGTGGGTCTAAAATCCTTAACAGTTAACTGTTAAGGGATTTTGAAATGGATTTTGACTTTTATGTTATACCCTACTAATTTTGAACCTTGATTAACCCATATTACCCTAGTGTGACATGTAGAAGCAATTACTATCACCTAGGACACCCTGAGGTGCTTTGAACCAGCATATGCCAAACACCCCTATATACCACTGATTTCACTATCATACACAGAATCAAGCCTTAATTACTCAACCTATTAACCAATCTAAGTCTAAAAACAATATGAGAAGCCAGATGCACAACAACAACAACATTTAACCATAATCAGTCATGATCCAATTTTTGACAGTGTAAATCATAAAGGAACAAATGATGCATTCAAATGAATAAACAAGTGATATTAGGCATTAATTCCACTAAACTACTCCCATGTAGCATAAATCAGCAATTATAAGCATGAAACAAAGACATGTACAGTAAAATGCAAAAATCATAAATAAGGCTTACAATTGATAACCAACTGAGAACAAGTAATCAGGGACTATAAACCAATCCTAATACCTCCCTTGAGGCACTAAACCAAAGTTCATCAGCTTTTGACCATGCTCCAAGCTTTATCTGTCTTGTAAAATGATTTTTTATTTTCTTGTGATTTATTTGGTATTTTTTTTGTGATTTTTACTTTCTTGACCTAACTGATTGTAAAAGTTTCATAAGCTTTAAGAAACTTATAAGTGAGCAGAAATAAGCTTAAATCACCACTAACCAATAACTTTTAACCACTATAAGCAACATTTGAGATTTTTAAACAAAAATAGCATAAACTAAGAATTAAGCTTAGAACTGAAATTAATTGTTAAAATGAGTTTAAGTTACACTGAAAAGCTTAGAATTACAACTTACATGCTAAAAGATACACTGGAATCTGAAAATTAACTACAACGACAATAATATATTAAGCTACAACTATATTAGCTACTAACTCCTTTTTCTTCAATCATTTCTTCACTTATAAAGGTCCTGGAGTGTCTCTGAGTCAATCCCACTCCTTTGTGAGCCATTGGATGGCTTAGAATGATCTCAACCATAAAAAATGGTTTTGGTGGGAAATATGTTTGGGCAGTTAATGGTTTTGCTTGTGAGATTTGTAGGAATTAATTGGGTTTTGGAGTGTTGTGGTTTGGAAGGGGGGACAAGGGATGGGTTTGTTGCAGGGTTAGTGAGAATGGGTGGAGTGTAGCAGGGGATAGCAGTCCTCAAGTGGAGGGAGATGGAGATGGTCAAAGTTTGACCTGGGGGTGGTATTAAAAAAAATGGGGGAGAGTTTTTATTTGTGTGTGTTGGGCTGTGGTGAGGGTAATGGGCCAAGGGTGGTATTTGTTGGACCAGGCCTTGGGGTGGATTGTTTGTTTGTTTATTTTTAAGTTTAAAAACCATAGGGATCATTCATGTACAAACTGAAAATCCAGGGCTGAAAATGTAATTTTTGCCAAAGTTATCACAAGGGCCAAAGTTGACAACTCAATAACCCAGGGACCCAAAATGTATTTTTTTTTCACAAATAAACACCCAAGGACCATTTTTGTAAATTTCTAAACCCCGGGGACTAAAATTACCATTTCACCAAACTTTCATTCCAAGGACCAATCTTGCCAAAATAAGTAACCACAAGACCAAAATTGATTTTTCTTTCAAAAATATCCCACCAGGGACTAATTCTGCCAAATTTTGAAACTCCAGGGACCAAAATTGTAAATTCTCAAAACTTTTCAGATTTTTCACCAAAGGACTAAATATGACAACTTATGATTTCAAAAGGACCTTTGGTGATAATTTTCCATATTTTAAATGACCAGGGACTAGTTTTGACATTTTATGAAAGTTGGGGGACTGAAACTGCCAATTTTTGCAAACTTTGTACGTTTTTCATCTGTTTTTACTCATTTTGCATCTAAAACATATAAAACACAATTCTGAAATATTTTTTAGTATTTTGATGCATTTTTGAGTGTTTTTGTGTGTTTTCTAGTTCAGATTAGACCAAAAATGATGAGTGTTTGAGTACTCATCACAAAGATATGTGTTCTTTCAAAGTTGTTAGTATGAAAATTAAGAACACAAGAGATAGAATTAGAGGATTAGAGAGAAAGAATGTACAGAGAAAGAATAATGACAAGAGGTGAGTAATACAAGAGGTAAGGGTGGTATTTATAGGCCAAGAACCAAAACTTGGGAAATTTTACCAAGGCCGGCGCGTCAGCGCACGGGCAGCGCCCAAGGCTTCTATAAACTTTTCCCAAGTGTTGGGTGTTTGGATCTTATAAATACCTATCCTTGCTAAACCCCCAATTGTACTTCACACTAAACCTTAGCATTAATCATTCTAAGGTTTACCAATTCAAATAGCCAATTAGAAAATGTTTTGTGAAGTGTTTATAAGAAAACCAAATACCAAAGGTAGAAAGTGTAGATAGGGTAATTTGGAAGGGGTAGAAGTGTTATTCCTCACATGGCATAGAAAAGAGAGAAAGAATATGTGAATGTATATTACATTGCTTGGGGGGGGGGGAAGAATGAGATGGAGGGTTGAGATGCGATGGTTTGAATTGGATGGTGGAGATCAAAGGAAGCCTCCTTAGGTTTTCAAATTATTTGGCATGTGTTGAATATGGATGGTTAAGATGTGTTGATTTGAAATGGATGGCTAGGATCAAAGGATCCTTATGTTTGGATTAAGAAGGGATATTCCAAAAGAATATGCTTTGCTTGGGGGGAAAGGATGAATCAATGGTTGAGATGGTTTTGGTTTGAAATGGATGGCTTGGATTAGATGGAGCCTCTTTTGAAATTCACATAATTCCCATGTGTTGAAATTGGAAGGTTGAGATGTGTGTAAGGGAATGAATGTTTGAGATGTAGAGTGTGCAAGGAATGAGTTGGATTGTGTAAGGGAATATGTAAGAGTGTAAGAGATTGTGTAAGAGAATATATGATTTAGATATGATTGGATATGGTGGCATTTGTATTTTGTAAGAATGAGATTAAGAGAAAGATTAAGACATAATCTAATTTCTATTAAGAAGAAAGTGTTTAGAAAATTAAGATTATGAGTTGAGAAAATCATAGGTTACTTATAAGTTCAAGTAACACAACGTCGAGAATCCACAGTTTCATATCTCGTGACTTTCCACGACTCGACGTTCTCAACAGATACCTTTGTTCAAACAAGTTAAGTGCTTTGCCTTGATGTAAAGCATAACCCAAGTGGGAAAGGGTGCGTTTACGCAAAGTGACCTTTGACTTAGTTTGACCAATAAGGGAGTAAACCCATTACGTAATTAAAGAAGACGTAAGCATGGGATATGAGCATATGGATGCTTTAACACGATGTCACGTGAAATATATATCCTCCCTAAGTTTAGAAAAGCCTTGGCTAGAGGCGATAGTTAGAAAACATGAGTTGGCATTTTCCCGTGAACGGGTGTTTTAAAAGTAGGATCTCTCAAGTCTCATAACTCGTTTCGAGTGTTCTCAATTAAGCACATAACATATTCATACCTGTATTGAAAGATCCACATTTGTCGGATAAGGGGAAATCCGACTTTCAAATTTCGCCCGGAGCCATACAGTGGCCTGGCGCGTCACCCGCGCGTTGATGCGCGGGCAGCGCACTAGGAGCAGATATGAGCTCTGGGGAATTTTGGCTAACGTTTGTTATTTTATGTGTTTCGATGGTTTATTCATCATTAAAACATGAAGAGATCTTGATCATGTTGCCTCAACAATCTCCCCCTTTTTGATGATGACAAATAAAAACCAAAAGCAAATAAAATTACAAAACTTAGCGAAGACAAAGCGCGCCTTTGGTGTAGCTTGCGTCTCGACCTTTGCCTTGTAATTTGATGAAGCCTTTAACATTTCTTGAATGGTCTTCACGCTCTTACTTTCTTTCTCCCCCTTTTGTCGAATCTAAAAGGCGGAACTACCAATCAAGCCAGGTTTTGAACTTGGGCCTGTGGGATATATGAGCTAGCTTGAATGTGCACCCGAATGTGCTCCCACTTGAACATAGCTCCCCCTTGTTTCAAGGCGGGGATCCATGGGACAAGAACCTCACCTTTGCGGTGGCCTAGCTACATAAAAACACCACAACATGCAACAAACAAAAGATACTCACTTGTGAAAGTCCAAAATGGTTTAGGTTACCATTTGGATACTTGCAACATGGGTTAGTTCACATGACATCATATATATATGTGCGCAAAACATCATAACTTACGCATGTCATACATATTGCAAGCATTATATCACAATTGTTGATTAACGCATGCATATCATCATCACATAGTTATCAATAGAAAGGATTTATCATTCATGGATAACCATATCACATACTCAAGTGGGCATAACACCAAATCAAATTAGAGCACATAGTTTCACATATAAACACTTTTAAAAATGTAAAGCAAGACCGAAATCTTCGAGGTAAGATGTGATAGATACTCAATTACATTTAAGTGCACGTGTGCCTAGACTTAATTTGTAACATCACAAGTTACTACTTAGTAACAAGACAAGACATAAGAAGATTCCTAAGTGAGTGAGAAACGTCGTGTATTACCCTAACTTAAGATTAATTCAATCTTGCAAAGAAAATACCTATATGATGTAAACGCCATTAAAACATTTCCTACTTCTTAGGAATTAAAATAGTCACAACCCATACACTTAAATTTCCTAAGGTACTCTAGTGATGATTTCCTACTAGGTGAAGCATTTTCTTAAAGTTTAACACATGGTTTTTAAAGCATGTCACCAAAACTTTTGCGAAATGGATTGCTCAGCTAAATACACGAGACATCTCTTGTAACTTCTTGTCCTTCCTTTGGACGACCTCATTGGTTTGAGGAGGACTAATGTCCGAGAAGTTATGTGAGATTCCATGTTGTTTGCAAAATACCAAATTGCACCCTACGTTTAAATTTATTACCATGATTAACTTAAATCAAAGATTAAGTAGGTTTACCAAATCTTCTTCCTAAGATTCAAAACTTATCTAGGGCATCTTCCTTAGCACCTAGAAATAGAGTCCATATATAATGTGAATACTCATCAATTGTCATTAAAGTATGGAAGTTGCCTTTGTAACTTCAAATATGTGATGAACCAAACAAATCGATATGAAGTAATTCTAAAACTCTATTAGTCGAAATTGCTTTACTAATCCTATTGCTTGCAAGACCTTGTTTGTCTAAGTATTACGTAAATGTGTATTTACTGTCTAATTAAATATAATACTTGAAAGTTGTGAGGACATGATCTACTATCTTTAATAGTTGCAAGCAATTAACATGTTAGCAATATGCACTAAATCATCTAGCATCATGGCAAGTGGGCATATAAGCAAATAACATTAAAACATGTTCCACATGCAAACATGTGTTTTATATTACCATTTAATCATTAGGGCATGTAAGCACATAATCACATAACATCAAACTCAAAGAGCAATTAATCATGGCAAGTAGACATGTAAGCAAATAGCACCAAAACATATTTCTCATATAAGCAAATTTCACATACAACTACTAAGCATATGGCATTTTAGAAAATAAAAATTGTAGGGAAGCACATAAGCAAATAGTATTAAAACATGTTTTTCATGCAAGTTATCCCAAGAATATAGTTGTTTGTGCATAGAAATCAAGTGTATATTTTATAATTAGATACACAACCTAGATCCTGTAAACCATCAAAACATATATAGAAGTCAATATACAATGTATGATATCCCCGCTTTATAGTTTGTTGTGTAGTATGTCGACTTTGATAATCCTTATTTGTCACTTGCATTACCAAAATAAGTTTCTAAGACTTCGGATGAAATACTTAGTTTATCAAGTCTATTCATTGGGTATTTTTAGTTTGTAATGTAATACCATAATGAATTCAATCCACGGGAATTCTCTTCAACTATGTAAATAGTTTGTATGTTTGCATAGATGTTTATATTTTCTTTTCTACCCTAAAAACACAAAGCATGCAATTTTCACAAAAAATTGAACAAGTAGAAGTACATATAAGATCTTCAACACAAGTATGAATTGTGATTCGAAATTTTATCTAGTCTTGATAATTCGACACAAATGACTTCAAAACCTAACAAGTGTAGTAGGATGTTTTGTGTCAAACTTCTTGTTCATAGCACATAGTATGGACATATAGACTCTAAGATATTATCATCCATTGTTTGAATAATGCATTGATAGATATCGTTCCTCTCAGAAAATATTTATTTGTATTTCCTTCCATGCCTTCACATAAGTCCTAGTCACATAAGCACAATCGCTCTAAGAGCACACAAAAGGACCTTACAAATGACCAACTAGACATCTCACTTCAGTTTGAAAGATTGTTTTCCTATTTATAATTATTTTTTACTTGTTTTATGTTTATAAAGACTTAATAGGGTTCCAATGGAGTGTGTAAAACAAGTTTTAAGACTCATGAACTCAAAACGAAAGTTTTTCAAAAATTTTGCAAAACTTTACCGAGGCTGGCGCGTCACCCGCGCGTCAACGCGCCACCAACGCACCAGGAACAGACCGAGTTCGGATGAAGAAATTATGATCAAAATACTAAAACAACTTTTAAAACTTAATTTCTTCTTTTGGGTTTTGCAACTTTTAAGACTTAGATTATGATGTGTTCAAGTTATGCAAGTTTTAAGCACATAACTATATTTTCTAAACACATAACATTTTTAACAACTAACATTTAAGGCACATAAAGATTCATAAGCGTAAGGGAAAACTAAGCTCGACTTTAATGGATGATTTTTGTTTCATGACCACGAGATAAAGATTCACCATTGATATTAAGACTACCGACGACCTTCCTCAAAGTTTACTTATGTGCACCATCATGCTCCTTATGAAGTAAACAATCTTCTACTATGTCATGTGCTTGGAACAACCACTTTCAATGATCTAATAGATCGGTCCAAGCCTATACCTAACAAACATATAACTCAAAAACTTGGTCCCAAATGTTTGTTGGGTCCATTGTGGTTAGTATAAAGCATTCCCAAGTTGAACATCCTTGGGTCTTGAAGTAAGACACTAAGTGTTTCTAGACCGTACCTTGAGAACATAGACCAATGATTATTTTGAAAATTACTTTGGTGTTGAAAACTTGGTCTAATATTTTGATAAATGTTTGGTCTAAAATATCTTTGGTTTGGGTAGGAGTTGTCTCTCCTTTGAAATGAGTTATATTCATGATGTGAAGATATTTGATTTTTGTTAAAGTTTCTTCTTGACGATGATTGATTCCTTTGATAGGAATGTCTTTGGCTATATGACGGTTTCATATTTGGTGTGGGCAAGATAGGTTTATGGTCGACTCGAGCTTGTGTG